>CAUYON010017205.1:0-47713 GCA_963573935.1 Arctocebus calabarensis
TGATCACTATATAAAGACATTGATACTCTACATTTAATAAGTTTCCCCAGTACCCTGCTAAGATGCACCGTAGGTGTGATCCCACCAATTGCCCTCCCTCCACCCATACTCCCCCCTCCCCTCCCCTCCCTTTCCCCTTACTTTTGTGTGACCTAAGTTACTTAAACAGTGATATATTAATGGGGGTATGATCAGGGAGTGACCCCACTGAAGCTATTTTGTACATTGCTTAAAAAGGACAGCAGAAAGTGGGAAAGCAAACCGGGGGTGGAGTCAGCTCCTGACACGCCCTTGGTTTGAGACTGTTTCAATCTCTGCCTCAGTCCCCTCTGCAGTAAATGGGAACAGTCCTAATCCCTAACTAATAAGGGAGCTGAAAGGATCAAACGACATGATGCTAGACATGTAAGTGTGTACTGCTCCACACATTTAACTTGTATTGTGTTTTGTACAATTATTTGTGTGCATTTTTATCTCCTCACTCCCCTAGAAAATAAACTTCTTGAATCTTGATTATTTCTTAGACTTTCTTTTGAGACGGTCTCACTCTGTTGCCTGGGCTGGAATGCTGTGGCATCAATCTAGCCCACAGCAACCTTAAACTCCTGGACTCAAGACATCCTCCTAACTCAGCTTCCTGAGTAGCTAGGACTACAAGAACCCCGCTGATTTTTCTTACTTTTTTTTTTTTTTTTTTTTTTGAGGTAGAGTCTCACTTTGTTGCCATTGGTAGAGTGCTGTGTTGTCATAGTTCACAGCAACCTCCAACTCCTGGGCTCAAGGGATTCTCTTGCCCCAGTCTCCCAAGTAGGTGGAACTACAGGTGCCTACCATAACACCCGGCTATTTTTAGAGATGGAGTCTCACACTTACTCAGGGTGGTCTCAAATCCGAGAGCTCAGTCAATCGATTCACTTTGGCCTCCCAGAGTGCTAGGATTATAGGTCTGGGTCACAGCGCCCAGCCAGTTTTTCTATTTTTAGTAGAGACAGGGTCTTGCTCTTACTGAGGCTGGTCTCTTACTCCTGGCCTCAAGCAGTCCTCCCACCTCAGCCTCCCAGAATCCTGGTGTTACAGGAGTGAGCCGCCGTGCCCAGACTAGATATGTTTGTTAGTTCTGAAGGAGCTGGACTCCCACATGGTAGCTAAATATTTTTTAAATGAACTAACCAGAAAAACTCAGTTCACTCAGGATTAAGTTTATAAATACATTGGTTCTTCTGATGCTAATCCATTCAAGAAGGTAGGTGAGGCAAGGTATTTGGAAAAAAAAAGGCTCTAGTGTCTATAATGGAACTTGACAATGCCTAGCTTATGGGGGTTCTGTTGAGGAAGCAAGTTCAGAAAAAAGGAAATATCATTCTAAAACTGTGCTTGGGCAGCTCATGGGGAAGAAACGTCCTCCTCATTCTTCATTTAAAAATCTCCATGTCTATCCTTGAATTTAAAATTGATGTGTTTGCTGCTTTGGCTGCAAAATTGCATTTTGAATTTATAGGCCTTGTCTTTGCAGTTTCCCCCTGTAGGCTTAACAAGGGAAAGGTCAGGGCATTGCTAAGCTGGCAGCTAATGGTTTCTGCGTTAGTCAGTGGACATGTAAACAGTATCAGGAGAATTGCTTCAGGCTGAGATTTCTGAGCGCTGTGTATATGGGGTTGCAGATTGCTTTGTGTTTTATTTTATTCCAAAAGCCCAAGAAAGCAAAAGAAAAAAAAAACCTGACCCGGTTGACAGATGTATAGGAGCAGTCCCTGAAGCCATTTATGCTATAGAAATATCCCTTGTGCTCTCAGGGATGAGTTAGAGTAGGGATTTTCCACTCTGTAGTGTCCTAAACGCTCCAGTAGTTTCACAGCCATGTAAACCGCTGACCAGAGGGCTGCTGCTGTGACATAGCCTGGGCCACTTTGGGGTGCTCAGATCTGAGGAGGGCGTACCTCTGGGCCCTGGACAGCTGTCTTCTTTTCCCCTTTCCCTTCATCTCCATCATTTCATTGGCCTTTGTGCCTTCAACGTTGACGGCCAGTGTGTCTTTCTTGGGTCTCCACCTGTGAATTCAGAGACGATGTCCTGACTTCCAGAGAAAAGCAATGAGTATGTGATTGGCATGTGTGTTCCCCCATTCACTTTTGAGGTCCTTCCCAAACTGAGACAGGTGTAGCCCACTGGTTGAGGGGCTCTGTATGATCACACCATCTGGGGTGAAATCCTGGGTCCATCTTGGGCAAGGTAGTTAACCTTTCTGTGCCTCAGTTTCCTCCCCTGTAAAATGGGCTTGTTGTAAAGACAAGTGAGATGATGGACATAAAGAAGTTGGAACATTTCCTGGTGTATAGTAAATACTCAAAAAGTTTAGTTACAGTATCTGCATTCTTAGGGTTATTCTATGGCACATCTAACACAAAGATTTAATCTGTGACTGTTACACAGTAGCCTCTCTGGCTTCAGTGTTTCCAGCTGATCCCCTCATCCCTACCCTGCCCCTTGCCCAAGCACACACACAACACACACACTTCACTCTGCCTTATCCTGAAATTACCCAATCTTTGTTCATATACCACCTTTATAATTTTCCTAAATCCTTGACTCCATGGACCACATGTGCTGTTATTAGTGTTTTTCTTCAAACCAGCTTTTCATGTTAATGAAATTATTTATCAGTGAACTTATTACCACCTTTGACTGCTGTAGCTCCAAGTACATGTGCATACATTTTTTTCTAATCTGTGCTGAAACATACATTCAATTTTTTCAAGTTTGTCTGGTCTTCCAGTGGTACATATCCCACGCTTGGACTCACTGCGCTGTCCATCCTCATTTTCCTGGCCTCACGTGCTAGTTCTGTCCTCTGTGACTTCACATCTACCAAGCCCCCTGTTTGGCTATTTCAGTCAAAACCTGGTGAATTCCTGCCCAACAAGAACCTGCTTAAATGCCCCTGCTTGTACACATGTGAGGCTTTCATCTGCTCTTCCAAGCAGTTGGTGGTTCATCCTCCAGGTTGCTGCCATTTTTTTTTTTTTTTTTGTATCAAACCCAGACTGGTCATCTGCTTCTTTGTCTCCTCTACAGACTATGAATTCTTCAAAGACTGGGAATCTATCTGACTTATCTTTATACCCCTTTTGACCAGCAGGGTACCTGGCACACAGTAGGTGCCCAGTAAGTGTCGAACAATAAATCTGTATCAATGGGAGATGCAAGTCCTTTAGTGCTGAGGATGATGTGATAGTAGAACTTTCTTTGTGCAGGTGAGGATGGGGGGATTTTCCTGGAAACAAGACTCTAAAGGCATCTCTCTTTTTCCCTCATCCCCTCTCTCTGCCTGCTTGCTTACTCCCCAGGTGATGAGCAGCCGTTTTCTGCCCTACGACAACATCATCACAGATGCCGTGCTCAGCCTTGACGAGGACACTGTGCTTTCCACCACGGAGGTGAGAACCCATGCCTGGGAGCACGAGGGTGGGGCCCTTTCAGCTGTTGCCCCGAGTCCCAAGGTGCCAGCCTTCCCTTGCCTTGGCCTTGGCAGAAATCAAAAACACTTTTTCAAAACTTCCTTCAAACTTGTTTTAACAAGCACAGTTCCTGTTAGCACCCGTGCCACCACCTGCCACCCTGAGGAGGGCACTGTCCCCTCGGTTGGCTCGGTTAATTGGCTTCTCATGTGCACGCCCATGCCTCACCTCTCCTCTGTTTCAAGCTGGCCCTCCTTTTTTGTTTTTAAGCAGTCCAGCTGTGGGCAGATGTGCAGATCCCAGGGCAGGATAGCTGAGGAGCCCACGCAGCATTATTTTGAAGTCACACTCTCAGAACAAACAGTCCCATCCATTCTCAGTTATCTTATTGCTTCTGTTAGGGAACACGATTCTGGGGTCTAAAGGCAGCTTTTCTGTCTTGGTTGGAAGTGCTCATTTTCTTGCACCACACAAGAGCAAACGGTTGCACTTTAAGGCTGAGAAGGAGATTCCTGCTATTTCAGATGTTCAGGTATTTGTGCCAAAAATAAGATTGCGTGAGGAGGAGAGAGAGAAGAGGAAAGATAGATAGGGTAGGAAACCAATTTTTACAACTCGAATGAGTATTGATCTGTGAAACCTTACCTTAAACTATAGAGGGGAAGACAGCTATATAAAAATGGAGTGTATCGGAAATACATTATTAATGGCAGTCGCTAAAAAGCATGGAGACTGAAGTACCTATACCTTTCTCCCCCCTTTCTTTTTTTTTTTTTTTCCTTTTTGTTCATAACCATTTTCTTTTCGATTTAAACATCGGTACTTACCAGCTGACACTTCCCTAGACACAAGTATTATTCTCAACCTTCCTAACCCCGCGGCCCTGTAATACAGTTCCTGTGGGTCGTGACCCACAAGTTGAGAACTGCTGTAAATGGTCTGATGCCCACAAAGCTGGGACTTGGCATTGACCTAAGCTGGTGAGCTCAGTGTCTCTTCCTTAAAATTTCACAGATGGCTTTCAGTTGCCCCTGGATGGAGTTGCACAGGCCTTATATCCAAGGGCAACCTAAATAATCCCAGGATAATGTCCTGGGTCTCACCTTGGTAAAATGCTTTCTCTTTAGCTGAAGCTCTATAAATGCTTGTTGCATGAACGAGAGGCAGGGGTGCTTGCTGTGGGGATTAAAGGTGGACACAGCCAATTGTATCATGTAGGGCAGCAGGAGGAGAAGGGGCTGTTGGGGAGAAGGTAAGCTTAATGTTCAAAGGGAAAGACAGCTCTGGAATCCTGGGTACGGGACGCTCCAGCTTGCATTTTTCTGCTGCTTCCTGCAAGGGAAGCTGGCATCACAGGGACACATTCATTCAACAAGTATTTATTGAGAGATTTCTTTGTTCTGGTCTCCATGCCAAGTGCTTTGGTTACATAGTTCCTGTCTGTATCCATCTGAGTCCTGGCAGCGAATAAAATTCAAACCAGATGATTCCAATGAAGGGATGGGGATTACTTAGGGAGGTGTGAATGGGGCTAAAGGGCGCCACGAAGATGGTGAGGCTCCTGGCGAGTAGCAAGAAGGAGAAGAAGCTCCTAGCCTAGGCCTGAAGGAGTGGGAAAGGTGCTTGCAAAGGCCCTTGCAGATGGCACAAGGGAGCAGAGGCTGCATAAGATACCCTACCATCGGTTGGTGCCATTCATATTGACCTCCACTCATGACGCTTGGGTTACCATGACCAAATTACAGCTTTCTGGCAGTGCTGTCCATCCTTTGCTAGCACTACGATCATGGAAGACACAGCTATTGCCAGGACTCTAGTGCCAAGTGAGAGAGGAAGCAGGGAAGAGATGCATTGACCTCTCTGTCCTGCTTCCATTTTCTTGCTGGTGATGCCCATGAACCTGGCCTAACTAGAAACCAACCATCAGGGAAGACCAAGTATTGAAGTCCACGGAGTTTCAGTATCCTGGGGGAGAAAGCAGCCAGTGGAAGAAGAGTGGACAGTGGGTCTTGGAGGCCAGACTCAGCAAAAGCGGCACAGGGTCATGATACAACAGAGGGTCAGGACAGCTACGGTGTATACATAAGTCATCACCCTATAACCTGAAGCCTTGATTCATCTTACGCCTCCCCTGGGCACAAAGCAGTCAGTCTACTCCAGGGTTTGTTTTTCCCTGTCCCACAGTGAAATAACTTCCAGCTGCTGTGGTGCATCCTCATGCTGGCGCATTTCTTTTCAAAGATTAGCAATTCCAACCACTCAGTGCATGCTGGGAGGAACATGTGTTGTATGTGAAGTAATTAGAAGTCAACGTGGGTTGAAAATGATATGTAAATTTAAGAGGCTGGCAGTCTGGTTTGCTTTTGCCTGATCATTGGGGAGGTTGTGTTGCCTAAAATGGTCATGGGCAAGGATTTCTCTTTTTTCTTTTTTTAGGTGAGTAGATGTTGGTTCTTTTTCCCCCCGTCTCTAAGGATTCTTAGCTTGTTTAAATGTCTCTCTGTAGCATTAAAGATAAATTTTTAAACAGCTTCCTATAAAGGGTATTATAGTTGGTTTATAGTTATTTACATTTATCTGGATTGCTGCAAACCCTCAAAAGACAGATGTTGGTTTTTAAGAGAAAAGGCCTTAAGCTGACCTTTGCCTTTTTTGATGTGCTAATGATCTGCGTGAAAGTGGAGCTATCACAAGCATCATAGTTTTATCTGAATTTACTTTTGAGCTCCTTTGAAATGACTTGAAACAGCTTTGAGATAGGAAGACACTCAAGTGATGAAAACACCCCATTGGGTTCTGTAGTGGTTACCACGGCATGTGTTTCGTTTTTAAAGAATAATAGAAAACCCGGACGAGTGCTGACAGCCAGGCAGGTTCTGTGACAACAGCCTGTATTGCAAGCTGCCCCATCAGTGGGCACCACCAGTCTTGACCTGCCAGTGCTGGTGTGTAGGTTATCACGACCTCATCTCAGTTCTCTGGCAAATGCTATCCACTCCCTTGCTGCCTTTTAATTTTGAGATGCCCTGCTCCCCACCAAGCTTTCTTAGTGCACATCCAGCTTTTTCCTCCCAAGTTTTTCTTAAGATATGACAGTGTATTAGGGTTTCCCAGAGAAACAGATCCCAATAAAATATATGTGTGTATGTATTTTTTTATATACAATAGAACCTCTATAAGTTGATCCCCCCGCAGGGACTGTAACAGCCTAGTCAACATCCAGAGGTGGCCAACACGAGAAACTAGGCCTACTGCACTGATACATACATGGGTGCTTGTCTGGCCTATGAAAATTAGGTCAACTTAAGGAGGTGGTCAAGCTAGAGAGGTGATCTACTATGGCAGTTCGACTGTGTGTATACATATGGAGAGGCAGAGATAAAGGGAGAGAGGGAAAAGGGAGGCGGGATTTATCATGCGGAATTGGCTCACAAGATTGTGGAGGCTGAGAAGTCCTAAAATGTGCTATCTGCAAGTGGAGACATGGGAAAGCTAAAGGTCTAATTCCAATCTGAGTCCCAAAGCCTGAGAACCAATGGTGTAACTCTCAGTTCAAGGGCAGAAAGACTCATGTCCTGGCTCAGCAGGCAGGCCGGAAGTAAAAGGAGTAAATTCCTTCTTCCTCCAACTTTTGGTTCTATTCATGCTTTTGCTGAGTGGCTAATACACATCCACCCTGGGGAAGATCATCAGCTTTACTGGGTCCACCTATTTAAATGCTGATCTCATCCAGAAACCCTCCGAGGCACTCCTAGTAATGATCTTTAATCTGGGCACCTCATGGTGGTGCAGTCAGATTGACACATAAAATTAGCCATCACAGGCACCAGATTGGATTTTCATAAAAATTTAAGTTTATGGCTGTTTACAAAAACAGAGACGTCTAATGAAGCCTGAAGAATGTGGAGATAAAAGGATCTTTAAATATCACCCAGGCCAGTGTTGCCAGGAGATGTTTTGTGTGTAAGATAATTTTAAATGGCTCATTGCAAAGCATATTTCATTTAACAATTATGTCTTTAATTTACTGTTTGTTAGAAAATAATATAGCTAGCCACACACCTAAGATGTTACTGACTTTTTTTTTTTTTTTACATAGGATGAGGCTAACTTTTTTTAAAAAAAGAAGTCAATTTAAAGAAAAATATTAAATAGGGAATTGACAAGAAGGTGTTGGAGTAGGGCAAAAAGCTTGGGAAATATTTATTTAGGCCCATTTGCTCCATCCTTTTATTTTATTGAGGTAAGATTCATATAACATAAAGTTAACCATTTTACAGTATAATTCAGAACCATTTAGTACAGTGACAGTATTGAGTAGTCATCACCTGTGTCTTCTTCCAAAACATTTTTCATTAAAAAACTCATTAATTTATTAAGAAAACCCTTATTTATTTATTTTGGCTGGGGCTGGGTTTGAACCCGCCACCTCTGGCATATGGGGTCGGCGCCCTACTTCTTTGAGCCACAGGTACCGCCCTAGAAAACCCTTTTAAGGATACCCATTAAGTAGTCTGTGCCCAGCCTTTGACAAATGCCAATCTGTCTTCTATCTCTATGGATTTGCCTATTCTGGAAATTTCATTTACATGGAATCATATGATATGTGGCCTTTTGTATCTCATGTCTTTCTTGTAGCATGTTTTCAAGGTTCATATATGTTACGGCATGAACCAGTACTTTATTCCTTTCTATAGCTGATGTATAATACTTCATTGTACCAATGTATTCCACCGTTTGTTAGTTGAGAGAAACTGGATTGTTTTCACCCTTTGGCTATCGTGAATAGTTGTGTGCTTATAAACCTCCAAGAGGGTGGTACCTGGACTTAGTGGCATCCATGAGTCCCCCCAGTCACAGTGCTGGGACTCAAAATATATGCAGATGAAATGAAATTCTCATTTGAATTGCTTATCAAGAAGACACAGGGAAAACCTTACAGGGTGGATTGTAACCTATATTAGAGGTAAATGCTTTCCACACTGTATCAACGGAGCCAAAAAGAAGAGCTGGGGATATGGTGTACCCCAAATTTGAGACTGGATCGGCTGAGTTCCCATCTTGGCTCTGCCACTTGTTAGCTCAGACAAATTACTCAACCTTAATATATTTTTGTTTCCCTGTCTGTAAAGGAAAGAATATAAAAGTACCTACTTCCCAGGGTTATCCTGAGGGTGGAATAAGTTAAAATGTGTAAGCATCTATCATTGTGCCTGTCACATTATAAACATTACATGATTGTGAGCATTATATAATTATTTGCTGTTACTATTTTTCTTGCTTTTATTTTCTATGTATCTTTATCGTTCACGAAATGATCCTAGAAAGTCAGAAGTGAGCTTACACAGTTGAATACAAAGTATTTGCTAACTGTAAATGCTGGCTTGTAGCGACTCCCGAAGTACCTGCTTTGGGTAATTGTAAGTACTAGAAAGTCATTTAGCTGCATTTCCTTTAAAATAATCCTGCGGCTTCACTTGGCCTTGTTCTCACTTATTCTTACTGCTTTTCACTTTGAATGCTTTTTTTCTAGATTTCCCTTGCACCGTCCATCTTCATACCTGAGAAGCCTGTATCAGTTTTTTCTTTATAATGTCTGCTCTGTATTTGTTAAAACTTGTGCTTTAAAAAATATATATATTTCTTTTGCTCTTCAGGGGATGTTCTTATTTTAGTCACTTAGACTTTGATCTATGCCGGTTGTGATAGGGCCATATAGTCACTCTCTGGATAGACAGAGGAAATCTGTTCTCAATGATAAAATAGATACCTCGTTCCTCAGTGACTCGTGTGGCTCACGTGCACTTCAGGGGGTGGGGCGCAACTGCTTTTAAGACTTGTTTTTTAGCTTGAACAGACTGGATTTTTAAAGGACATATCATCAATTTTTGTCCCTTCCTTTCATTTCTGTATTAATCTGAAGTTTCTTGAACAGGAAACATTAAAATGTGTGTAGTTAGGGAGGGACAGGGGGCGGGAATGGCAAGCAGTCATCTGATTGGCTGATGAATACAGAGAATGAATGTTTCACCGCAGCCTGAGATTTGGCGTCTTGAACCAGCAGGGGGCGCTGGGGAGAGGAAAGGTGACGTTCTATTGACATTTGTTAACTGAGCTGATTGCTTATTTGGCTTGTATTCTGTGTCCAGGTGGATTTTGCCTTCACCGTGTGGCAGAGCTTCCCCGAGAGGATTGTGGGGTACCCTGCACGCAGCCACTTCTGGGATAACTCTAAGGAGCGGTGGGGGTACACATCCAAGTGGACGAATGACTACTCCATGGTGTTGACAGGAGCTGCTATTTACCACAAGTGAGGAACTTAAGACATCAGTCTGGTCGACTTTCAGAGCCCTTTACATTCATTTCTGGATGCTACGTAAATAGGAATTTAGGCCAAATCTTATAAACAACACTAACAAAAATTAGCCCCTATCCCTGCTTAAGCTTTGCTCCTGTGGCACATGTGTGTTTTTGAAACCAGTGAAGTCTTTTGGCTTATTGGCTTTCCAGAAATTATGATACAGTAACACTTTCAGTTAGTCTGAAGTGTGAAGATACACTTGCGGCATATAAGGCAGCAGAATGCTTGGAATAACAGCAACAAACGTCAATATTTCCTCAAGCACCCTTAGTCCCCGCCCTAAGCACAAATTCACCATTGAGTAAAACAGAGAACAGTTCCTTGCCAATGCAGGTCTTATATTCTGACAAAGGGCAGCCCATTGTACATAATGATAACGTGATGTGTTAAGGAGATGCGTCATGCAGCAAAAAGACACAATATAGAAGAGTAAAGGATCAGGAGTGCCAAAGGCGGAGAGGGGGCAGGTTGGAAGGTGGCCGGGGCGATCCGCACTGAGCTGGTGACATCTGAGCCGAGAAAAGGAGGAGAGGAAGTTAGCCAGGAGCAGGGCTGCAGCAAGAGGATTCTGGCGTGGGCAACAGTTGGAATACATGCTCCGAGACTGAATCTTAGAGAAACATTGAGAAGATCAATGTGACTGTGTGGGGTAGGTAACAGCAGGTTACAGAGGTCCAGGAGCTCAGACTGAGAGCCTTGTTGTCCACTGTAAGAATGTGACTTTTCTTCTAAGTGACATAGGGAGCCAAGGACAGGGTTTGAACACAACAGATGGAGTCATCAGTGTTATGTTTTAGACACCCCTAAGGGGCCAGGGTTGAAGCAAGGACATCTGTTAGGGAGGTGACTGACATATCTAGGCAAGAGAAGATGGGTCCTGGAGGGGGGCAGTGAGGGATGGAGGTAAGGAGTAGTGATCAGTTTGTGGGCGGATTTTCGAGATGTCCCATTGTCATGTTCTGACAGTTTGATGACTCCAAGTTTTTTGATAAGAACTAGAAGGATAAAATAGTCATCAACACTGAGGGAGAGCTACAGATGGAAATATATTAGGGAAAATATAGGTGTTCAGTCTTGGGCATGCTGAGACATCCAAAAGGATTATGTTGAAAAAGGGCAGGGATGGAGATATGAATTTTGCAGTTGTTTGTATATATTTGGTCTTTAAAGCTGGAGCCTGGAGTAAGATTGCCAGACTCTAGTGAGTGTAGATAGCTAATGTTCCCCACTCAATTAATGAAAACTCTATTCTTTTGTCGTAGTCAGGGAAATACACCAATCTTACCTTAGTCCTTTTAAATAAAGAACAGAGAATCTTGTAATCTCTGAGATAGGGTCAAAAATGCCCAAGACATAAAGATTTAGTTTGAATCTTGACCTTGAGATTGCACATCTAGAAAGTTTGTGTTCCCCTTCCTCCTGGCACCACCCCAGAGAGAATCTGATTCATTGAAATCATTTTTTCCATAACAGTATGCTGCTATATGTATACAAATACCTGTAAATAACAGTAGGCTGAGAAATAACTCAGATTAATCATGGGTTTTCTATAATGATCGATCACCAGATTAATTCAAATTTTACACAAACAGAATTGAGGGCTTGTGGGGCATCACATAGAATGGTCTATTCTTGGACTCAGAGTCAAAGGATAGTATTAAATATAGTTATAATTAAGCCAATAATTAAAATCATTAAGCAGTTTTGTGATATACAGATCATGTATATATCATGATCTTTCTCTGTACTTTATTTCTTCACATAAAACGGGGATAGTACCTACCATGTAGATTCCTTATGAGGTTTATATGAGACATTTCTTATAAAATACTTTAGAACGCTATCTGGCATATAGGAAGTACCTTCGAAGTGCGAGCTATGGCCATCGTCATCCTCGTCACCACCATTCATGACATGTTTAGGGATTCAAAGAAATCCTCTTGGCATTATGTAAAGATGGCCCCCTGTGAAACCAATCTTTGATTTTTACAGATATTATCACTACCTGTACTCCCATTACCTGCCAGCCAGCCTAAAGAACATGGTGGACCAATTGGCCAATTGTGAGGACATTCTCATGAATTTCCTAGTGTCTGCTGTGACAAAATTGCCTCCAATCAAAGTGACCCAGAAGAAACAGTATAAGGAGACAATGATGGGACAGGTAGGTGTGAGAGAACTCTCTTTCCTGCTTCACGCACTGGTGGTTCAGACATAGTGAGGACGTGTGTTCCTCTAGGTAGTAACCCCAGTAGCATAAAGAGGTGCTGTCAGTGGAAACCACAACTGAAAGCTCTGCAGGTGTGTGTGACTGGCACAAGGATAATTAGGAAGACACAAAATAAGAATATCTTTGTACCAAGAATATGAAGCTCTTCTATAACCTAGAAGGTGACGAGAAAGATACGTCTTCAGACTTTGTCTTCGTCCCTTTGGGAGGCTACAGCAAAAATACTATAGACTGGGTAGCATAAACACCAGACATTTATGTTTTGCTATTCTAGAGGCTGAGGAGTCCAAGATAAAGGCACAGGCAGATTTGGTGTCTGGCAAGGGCCCTCATCCTGATTCATAGGCATCCTCCTCTTCATTGTATTCTAACATGACAGGAAGAAGGGCAAGAGGGTACTTGGGGGTCAGAGCATTGATCTCATTCTTAGGACTCCACCTTTATGACCTGATCACCTCCCAAAGGCGTCACCTATAAATTTCATCACATTGGGGGTTAATTTTGAGGGGACACTAATATTCAAAATATTCCACCTATGCAGAGATAAAGGCCCACAAAGAATTTATGTAAGTTTATTGTAGGTACCTTATTTGATGGCTATCAAACAGTACTGCAACACAGCCTTCTGGTGGTTGACCTTGAGTCAAAGATGCACCATGGTGACATACCAGGAATTATCATACTCAATTTTCAGTTCTAAAAGTAACGTTGATAAGCTGTAGAGCAAATCATTTACCTTCCGAAACCCCTTAAAGTGGAAAAGAAGAAATCTGCCTTACGGGGTTGAGATAATATGTATGAAAGCCTTTATGGAAGTAAAGTAAAAATTGTATCAAGTCATTGAATTTTAGTATGAAAGATAGTTTCAAGGAAGTATAATCCAACTTTCTCTTTTATAAGTGAGCAAACTAGGACCCAAATAATTTAGCATATTACCACAAGTCTCCCAGCAAGTTAAGAGAATGAACTGGGAATTTAATCCTACGCTCTGTTCATTCTATGGCTTGTTCTTCTGTACCCCGGGGTCTTGGTATCAGGCCATCTGGATATGTTGAAGTTTACCTACCTTTGTTCATCTTGGGCAGAGCAAGTAGAATAGGTAAGAAACCAAAAAGCTTAAGACAGACCATTAGATCTGCCTGAGTTAAATCATGGAGTCTTGAAGTCAACCTGAATGAATATGCGTTTGCGTGGTGGCTTCAGTTCATTTGCTTGGGGGTTTCCATGTACCTTGTTCTAACAGGTGTTGGAATCACATAGAAATCCAGCTTTTGCAAAGGAAACTGAGCTAGGCCTCATGATAACACAACTGATAATGTATCATTTACTAAATTTAGTAAAATTCCAGAATTTTAAGTTTATAAAAATTTAGTCATGCAGTATTTACTGAGAACGTGCAGGTTATCAGGCACTATTATGAGGTATTGGTTATGACAAAAGAACTGTATTTTATGGGTGGCCCCTGTGGCCCAAAGGAGTAGGGCACTAGCCCCATATGCCAGAGGTGGCAGGTTCAAACCCTGCCCTGGCCAAAAACTGCAAAAAAAAAAAAAAAAAAAGAGCTGTGCTTTGTGTGCAAAGAGTCTGGTAGAACATTCCATTTCCCTATAAGTACTGAAAGAACCAGCAAAAAAAAAATTGCAAGGATTTTTAACCTGTAAAGTGAATGACTATTCAGATTTAAGCAAGACTCTGTTATATATCCTGACATTATTTACATGTCACTTAACCAGGGGGATATGTCCCAAGAAGTGCGCCATTAGGTGATTTTTGTCATTGTGTAGACACATCTTAGAGCAAGTGGTTTCAACCTTTCTCACGGCACACTTGAACCTATACTTAAACTTCCACAGCACTCTTAAATTATGTTGATAAAAAACAAATAGTAAGAAAAAGAATATATCCACTGTGCTTTGAACTTCTTCAGAAGATAATTTAACAATCTTTCAAAATTTTCAAGGCACACTGATTGAAAATCACTGTCCTGGAACGTGTACTCCCCTAAACTGGGTGGTAGAGCCTACTACAACACCTCAGCGGTGTGGGATTGCCTAGTGTTCTTAGGTTAGAAACACGTACAGCATGTTACTGTACTAAATACTGTAGACCCTCGTATCTCAATGGTAGGTATTTGTGTATCTAATCATAGAAATGGTATGGTGAAAATACGGTAGTGGAGTCATGTGGGACCATATGCAGGCTGTCATTGACCAAAATGCCATTATGAGGCACCAGAACACATCATTATCTCATTTAAGAACTTAACCTTCCTCTATGTTGTTTGCTCAGAGAGTTCTTTGGCTTCTCTGAGTTTATATACTCAGGGTTGAACCTAAGGGTTGAACTCTAATAATACAGGATGGGGAGGGAGGTTGTGCCCTTTTCATAAATTTGTCTAATTCTACCCAACCCATATTTGTAGTAACTTTATGCATGTTTTCAGACAAATCTAACTGTAACCTGAGATCTAACTAGGTGTACTCAGGTATTATATTTGCCCCTTCTTCCAGTTGTATACGTTAGTTTATCAAGTGTTTGTGTGACCTGTAAAGTAAATGGATGTCTTGCCTGTGGGATTATACTCTTGTTACGTAGGAAAGACATCTTTTTTAATGTGTGTTGTTTGACCCAGGGAAAAAAAGTTAAAATCTAGAGGCAAAATAGATATTTGAATCATTCATCTGAACTTTTTTTTTAATTGGTGAGCAAGAATGAATTAAGCTCTTGGCTGTATTTTATTTGCATATGTGAGCATTTATGCTTGGATGTGTGGTCCTTAGGGAGGTCATGGGCCAATCAGGAATGGCCCACAAATCCTATCAACTTACGAACAAAACACAGTGCCTGTGGGACTATCTAGTCTGTTATGAGCTCAACTATGAAGCTTAATTTGATGCCTTCCTCTGATTTGCCAGGTAGAGGTATCCTTGTATAACTATAAAGAATGGAGCCTGAGTTCTGCTGCTGTCTAACTTTAAACAAGTAACTCTAATGCCCTAGAACCTGCTTCCTCATCTACGAGGATGAGCGGATGTTCTTACCTGGGTAGATTCTTCACCAGATTGTTACGAGGTTCAAATGGACTTCATGAAAACACTTTACAAATGGTGTTTTGTTTGTTATTCTGCTGCTCAGTGGTAACTTGACATTTGTATTTATCTTCAGTGTTATTTTCAAGCGTGCCAACACTTGTGGTTTTAAAGTGACTCTGAGTGATTCTCCCACTGAAATCTATCTCCCATGAAAATATTTTTCTAGCAGTACATGAGAACACAAACACATTGAACACACAGGTATGTGTGCACGTCATTAAAGTGCTGCCTTTTGAGATAAATGGTTTTGTGGTTCCCCCCCCCCATAATTGGGCAGCTTATCTTTTCTTTGTTTCATAAAAACATGGATTTAAAGCAGTATGTTTAGTCGTTATATTTAAATTTCATCATTCAAGGCATTTGAAGGCTTCCTTTTAAGTAAATCAATGCCAATCATTTACATGGTCTAAAAATATTTAGCCAACTTTAGAGGCAACGCAGAGAGCTGAAAAGATGGTCCCCATCTTTTCTACTTGCCCAGAATTAATCTTTTTTCTGTTCTATGTGAGCAGTGACTCTTTACAGGCTGATTGCCCTTTTAAAAGTAATCTTTGGGCATTTTAGTGAAGAGGAAGTACAATAATTCTCATGTTAAAGGAAAAGCAGCATTTTGAGCATTTATAGTTTATATATATATATAGTCAGTCTTAACAGACTGTACCACTGAATCACTCTTATTCTTTATGGAGTCATATAAGTAAAAAAATTTATAGATAGGAAGGCCAATTTTTAGATGCTGCATGACACTAGCCTTGAACGAAGTGTAAAAGGTGCTATTTTGCTCTTCCTACTACGCATGTGACTTTTTAACAAAGGATTCAATGGAACCTTTATAAAAATAGAGCAATAGTACATGAGAGGAAGAGATGGGTAGTTAGAAATATATAGACTTCTGGGAGTTGACTATTGATATCGCCAGACCAACTCAGTAAAGCAAGAAGGATTTAGACCACTAACTACACTATTAGGCATAGTATTTGGTCCCAAATGCAAAAAGCAGTTTTATCTTGAGTGGCCTTGGTAGTTAAGGTTCCATGGTTAAGTCACTGATAGATCAGAGAATTAGATAGTTCAGAAATTTCAGAGGATCAGTCAACACAGCTCTTTGAGGAACTTGGCATTCTTCGGGAAAACCTTCAGGCAAGGCTGAACGCGGGATCAGCTCTTGCATTTTCCTGGGCATAGGGATGAAGAGACTTAGCGGCCAGGCCGGCTCCCAAGCTCTGCTGCCGGCCGTTCACCTGACTCCGTTTTCCACAATGTCCCCCTCTCAACTTACACTTCCCTCATCCATGGTCTTCCTTGTTTTTCTCTTTTTCCCCTAGACTTCTCGGGCTTCGCGCTGGGCCGACCCAGACCACTTTGCCCAGAGACAGAGCTGCATGAATACGTTTGCCAGCTGGTTTGGCTACATGCCGCTGATCCACTCTCAGATGAGGCTTGACCCTGTCCTCTTTAAAGACCAGGTCTCTATTCTGAGGAAGAAATACCGAGACATTGAAAGACTTTGAGGAATCCGGCCGCATGGGGGAGGGAAGCATGGAAAAGGACTGGGGTCAGGCTGCGCTGTCTTCCCAGTGCAGATCCGCTCATCAGCAGAGCCAGACCGTGCCAAGTATCCAAGTAAACTTCAATGAACTGAATGATTAAAAAACAAAAAACAAAAACCAGGCCAATGAGAACTCGACTCCTGGCTGCGGGGACTGCACCGGATTGCTCCAGACTCACCTCACTGGCTTCTGTGTCCCAAGACTAGGTTGTGTACAGTTTAATTATGGAACATTAAATAATTATTTTTGAAATGATTGCTATGCAGGTTTAAACTTTTTTAATGATCAAAACTATTAAAAACCAGAGTTCTTTCTTTAATCAAAATTGTGTTGGTCGTGACTATTTCAAAGCTGCTGCTCCTCTTCCCACAGACACTGGCGACAGGCAGGGTTTCCCACAGTTAGAAATGCTCAGACTTCATAGAAAGCACAGTAAGTCACTCTGACTAGAGTCAAGAAAGAACTGAGCACAAGTAAAGACAAGTTCTTCGTTCAGCTTTGCCAGTGCAAATTGTTTTCCACTTTGAATTTTCAGATCCCCTTGAACTTTGATCTCTAAAATGTTGCTGCATGACAGAAAGTATTACGACTTCAGGTAGGCCAGTTGTAACTGAAAACTTTATGTTTGCCGTAGACACATATGATAATTGTTTTTTGTTGGGGATAGGTAGGAGGTAGTTAATACCAAGACAACACTACTATAACTAAGCAATTTTCAAAAAAAAACTCCACATCACTGACCAGCATGTTAGTAAGATGGAAATATAGACCCACAATAGTAACCCAGTGCTTGTGGAGGGTGTGGGCTACATTACAGATTCAACCATTGACATAACTCTGGTTAGCGCTGGGGAAAAGTTTTGCATTAGACACCAAGGAATAATGAGTATCTTGGAAAGAACAGAATATTTACATGCTGAGCTCTTTAACATTGTGAAAACCTCAAGTTTTGGAAGCTTCCCTGTTGAGAAAGAAGGAATGGTGTATAAACTCACACCCCTGAACAAGAGGATTGCTGTGAAATAACTGTGGGTGTGCCTCGCCCCTGGGACCCCGGGGCCATTTTGGGTCAAACATTGTTTTGAGCGAGAATCTGGCAAACAAAATAATCAGAAACAAATGTGAATGCCGTTTTATTTCATTTTAACTTTTAAATCTGTGGGGAGATTTAGTTGTGCTTCTTGTGAAAAAGAACATTTCTATCCCTGCAAATACTATCTTGAGCTTAGGATTATTGTGAAACGCCACGTAAAAACTGAGAAAAACCAAATCCCTTAACTCTAGAAAACTCTGGTATTAAATGCTTTTCTCCACTTGGAAGAGGCAAGAGAGAATAGGGAAGAAAAGACATTATTGCATCTTACCACTTATTATGCAGAATAATTAATAAGCACTTTAGGGTTTGATTTTTTTTTTTTTTCTCTAAACTCTCATACATTCTGTACTTTTTTTATCTCTGGGTTTTTGCTTTTTTTTTTTTTTTTTTTGGTGTTTTGTTGTTGTTGTTTTTCAGTTTACCTCCAGTTTTGTTTTAGAGAAAAAGTCCATGACAAAATTATGTTCTGATAACTTCAAGTGGTTGGTTTAGACCAGAAGAAACCATAAGTACAGTGGACTTGAACTCTTCCCTTCTTTGTAGCCGTCTGGGAGAGAGAGAGCACTTGCAACAATAACATAGGGAGGGCAACGTAAATGGCAGTCGAAGTGTTCTCAGAGGTTGGAAAGGTAACTCCACAGGCTACCTAGCATCAGAGCAAGGACCAAAGCCCACATATCCAGATGCCTTGGGTGGTGCGTAGAGCAGTAAGTTCAGTAAGAAGGGCTTTTCTCTGCAGCCTTGTGACACAAAATAGCTCCCTAAATACTCCTCTCAGCCAGTTTGATCCATTCTCACTCTCACTCGTGTGACATTTCCCCTAAGAAGCTGTGATTATCTCTTATGGACTTGTTGAAAGATAATTCTTACGTCCATGGTAGTTGCACTTGGTCATCTTTCTATAAAATCCCCAGTCTCATGGGCTTCGTGCCATTTTAGCTGCAGTTCTGTTAAAGTTAAAGGGTTAGCAATTAATCCACATTCATTTGGCCTTTACAAATGGTACAAATTTGTATTTAAACTGACTTTTTCAGGATTGGCAAATAATTTTTGCATCTTTCCTCTTTACCAAAAATAAATGCAATATTTTGCTCAACAAACCCTCAAGCCAACTTGAAACTTAACATTGTCATCTTGGCTTGCAACGTAATGTCCCTAATTGTACAAGTTAGTCACACGAGTGAATTTGGGGACTGGCTTTGGCAGACTTAACCTGTCCCCAAAATCACAGGGCACATATATTCTACAAACAATGGGTGTTGTGTGAAAAAAAGATGGTAATTACAAGTAAGAACAGGATCTGACACCTACTTTAATTCTCCACAGTTTCATTTTATGAAATCTGTTTGGCATGCTGGCTGGCGTGTTCTATTCTCATTTGGAATATGCCACTGGGAATTGAACGATGTGCAGCAAATCAGTGAGGCCCGACAATAAGATGTAATTTCAATTCACTTAAGAAAGAGTTGTATTGCCTTGCAAGTTGATAAATTGTAGCCATCTCTACAGGATGTCAGGAGTTATCTCTCAGCCATCCTGAATGATAACCAGGAGTCCTTCAATGGGCCAACATGTGCTGAGCTGGTAAGAAGCCAAGGGCAGGTTATGTAGTGCCAACCATATAATGAATTATATGCAGAACTCCATAGGGGATGCAGCCACTTGTAATTTCCACACAATACTTCTTCCCAGCTCCACATTAAGGCACATGATCTTGAAAATAATTTTCCTTTAAATCTGGCTACGTATTTCGATGAAGAGACAGATTTCAAAACTTACATGTACATTATACATAGCACCTTTGTTGAAGCTAGCAAAGTGGATCAAAATTCAGGCTGTGGAGAAAAATCCATGATAGAATCACTAACCATATCAAAGAAGATAACATAGCTAGGTGGGTCTACCTGGGCGTATCAGCACACTTTCCAGATAGGATGCTTCAGATAAAAGGGACATCTTGTAACTGGAATCTCACGTGCATTACAGTTTAATTTCTTCTTGTTACAAATGGTGCTCAAAGAAGGATCAATTCTGGTTGCTTCCTTCAATTTCCCTTTTGGAATGATTTTTGTTTTTCCTTACGGTAGGCTATGTTAGCCTTTGTTTTTGGTGGTTCTCAAATACCTGGTGACTTGAAGGAATATTACACCAGTGGCCTTTCATAAAAGCTACTGAACTTTAATCAGGGGTGAGATGAATGAATGTGAATACAGCTATATGCTGTTTTTAAAAACCCAAATAATTAAGAACAGGACACCTGATTTAATACCAAGTGAAAATTTAAGCAAACTTACTTAAAGGGTGAGAGCAGGGAGAAGGCAGGTTGGAATGCGAACGAGAATCTGTCTGTACGAGGCTGAATTATGGATGCAAAAAGCCAAGGCAAACCCCAGACCTGGAAGTATCTCCTGCTCCTTTGCATCTCTTGAGAGCTCCAATTTTTTTTAAGTGCCAGTTTTATTTTTATGAACTTTCAAATAAAATTGTCCCTGCCTTCTAATTGTGAATATAATCAACATTCAGCCAGTAACCCAGGATCCCAGTTGCTGAATTCATTTACCTAGTTTCCCGTTACAGCAACTCTGGGACAAGAACCTTTCAGATGGTTCTTGAACCACATTGAACCAAGACAGTTCTTTCACTGCCAGCCTCAATTTCTCAAGAATGCTTGATGGGGACAAAGTTGTTTTGAGTTCTCAGTGAAGAAGCATTAATAGGAGACAGTATTAAACTTGTCATGCTCAGTGTCAGGACTTTAGCGTGTAGATTATTCCTTAAATTTAAGTCTATTAAAGGCAAAATCAAAAAAGGAGCAAGTACCCTAAGAAAATAGTCTCTCCCATGAGTTCAGTTGTCCAGAAAAGCTGCTTTTTATACTGTAATTGCAGTAGGGAAGATGACTCCGAAAACCATCTTTCCTATTGCCCCTTCCAAAAGTCAAAGGCTTTTGTTTCCATGATTTTCCTTAGCAGGGACTATGGTTGTTGCTAGTCTAGAATTCCGATATATTCCGTTATCAGGAGCCAAGATGAGCTGCCCCAAATTGGAACTTCCATGGCCCACAGAAGTAGACGGGGAAGCCAACCATCGAGAAAGACAAGCCCTCCAAACACCCTGGTCTCACCCTTGTTTAAAACCGAGTCAAGTTAGCCTTCCAGTCACTGTTGCTTTTGAGATGATTTGCCTTTTAGGCCTCAGGCCATTTGATTTCTGCAATAGTTTTCTATTCTCCTATAGAAATACATCCCTTTCCTTTTGGTTGGAATTCTTACTGAGATTTAGGGCCATGCAAATGCCCTGGTTACCGTGTAATGAACCTTGTGTACTTATTTAGAGAGAAAAAAATATGTATAGGATATGTTGAGAGGTAGAAAGACAACAAAAACTGGAATTATTTTAGGTGGCAAATTGTAAAGCAAAAACAAAAAAGTATACCTTATTTTGTATACGATGTACATTTGGGACAGAGTTTTCTAATATGTTGCCAATGTTTTTGTAGTGTCACCACAGGTCTTTCTCTGAAGTGTTTTCCCCATTTGTCACAGACTATTAATGACTTAGCGTAATTAAGCCCTCAAGTACGTGTGTGAGAGAGCATGTGAGAAAATACAAAGCCATAGATCTTGATTTACTTCACTGACCTGTGTAATTTTATGTCTGGGTTTTGCCATCCAAGATAGATTGTTTTATAGAGAGTGTCACCAAAGAATTTTTCCTTCCAATTTATAGAAGAAAAAAAAAGAAATTATTAATAAATGACGTTACTTTTCATCTGCGTGGTTTTCATTCCATCCTTTCTGTTGACTACAGAAAGATGCCAGTTTGGGGGAGGATTCGATACATTGGAAAACCAAGCTTCCATGGGGATTCCGGGGGAGACAGGCAGATGAGGTTGGGCCGAGCGTGCTGGGTGAATGGAGGTGCACCTCAAGCAGCCTGGCTGCAGCCCAACACCCAACCTCATGGGGGAGACGGGCCGCCAGCAACAACCATCTTGCAGGCCAGATGCAGCTGGTCCCATTGGAAGCAAGCCAGGGTAGATGGTGGTGATGTGCCCAGTTCACTGCATTCCTCCACACAGACCCTGGGACAAAAGTGGCAGGGCCCAGCACCAGAGCATCTGGAGCCGACAGCTGTGGCCATTACCCCCTTGGTTTCAACAACTGCGGTGAGTTCATGAATTACTGCGCAGCATGGTATATATTAGACTAGCATTTCTTAGAAGAGCTGATGAATGGCTCCAGGTGTGATGCATCTCCATGATTCAGGTTTCCTGACAATAATGAACCTCTTTCTCCCTTTGCTCCTTCCTCCTTTCCTTCCTTCTTCCCTATCTCATTCTATTCCAAGCGGTATCCCCTTCCTTTCCCTGTGACCTTTCTTCTGCCCTCTTTCTTCAGACATCTTAACAGAAAGTACATAAGTCACCAATTTCCCATCTCTGCGTGGGAGCAAATGCCAAGTTGTATTTGGGAGTACTGATTTGTCTGATGACATCAATTAAGTTTTGTGTTCTGTATTTCCATTTGTCCATCTGTAAAATGGTGACTTCAAAATCATTATTGACGAAGGGTTTCTAAATAGCTGCTTCCTAGCGAGCATGGTGCAAGGCAGAAGTGATGGTGAGGTTGGACAAGGCGACACCAAAGCACATCACCAGAGCAGGCTCAGCAAGCGAGCCAAGTCTCAGGTTCCAAACGAAAATGCTGTTGTGCCAATGCTGCTTGTAAAATCTGGCCCCATGCTTGTGACTAATGATAGAATCATTCCCAACTTGGAGGATAAATGACAAGGCTACTTGGAGAAGTAACTTTTAAATTTGGTCCCAACCTACATCACAGATGTTTCAGTAAATGCTATAGCAAACAGAAAGACCTTGAGCAAACCTAAACTGCAGATGGTGTTGCCTTACAGCATTTCCTTCAAGTCCACTCATGAGAAGCAAAAACTAGAAGTTATTTGTAGACCCCCTGAGTCATTCTGCATTGGCCTCCCCTGACTTTGTGTAGGTGTTCTGGTTTGTAGGAACCCAAAATATTTGGGGAAGAAATAGACTATGTTGCCTACTGTTCTAGGCTTACATATGCTTTAGACTTACTGGACATGTTTACCTTACCAACTGCAGTAGATTCAAGGTTCTTATTGGCTTTTGAGCTGCCACAGATCAATTGTCCCCAAGTATACAGGTTAAAATCATAGTCTTTGGAGCTCATCCACCTGAGTTCAAATCTTGACTCTTTCTCTTGGTACTTTTGTGACCTTACAGTTACTGGACCTTTCTTGTCTTTGCCTGTTTCTTCAGGTAAATAGTAATCCATACCTGATAGGGTTCTCATAGGGATTAAATGAGTTAATATAAAGTTCTTAAAGTAGCACCTGGTACAAGCAGTATATAATTTTTACCTATTATTAGTAGTTAATATTTTGCCATAATGATTTATTTTAAGAATCTTTCCCTTAACTTGTTAAAGAGGAAACATTCTTAGTTTAAAGTTTAGAATCTTAATAGTGAGCAATAGCTGTGGTCTTGGTAATGTCACGGCCACCTCTGGTTTTCAATTATCATCATGTCTTAATGCCTGTTAATATGAAATTATCATAGCATTCAGGAATGGACAATCCATCAGCAAAAGTTATGCTAAGTCACATTTTTATTTTATCTGGCTGGATTTATTTGAGGGATGGTATACTTTTTATTCTCCTTTAATGGAACATATTGAGGTAACCCAGGACTAAATGAAGTCTGGCTACCAATTATTATTATTCTTTGTATTAGTGGCTGAAATTTTATAAGGAAGAAAACATGTTCCTGTCAATATGTAAATCATTTGCCAAGTTTAAATTTCTTTTCTAAACTGAACTGCAAATAACCTGGTTTTGCTAGCCAACTCTAGTGTAAAATAGGCCTAAAATGTGTCTTTAATTAGATTGGCTCAGATCATTCCTTCTTAGAGTAGAAAAAAGGTTAAGCTATGAAGAGGGAAGTTGGAGGTTATTTTAATTGTTCCCCAAAGATCCATATGTACGTATTCTTTCATGACATGTTTTTAAAAAATATAACATATTGGGAACATATTTCCATGTTATTAAATCATCTTGTCCAATCAAATTTTAATGACTGCATAATACTTCATTGTATGGCTGTTTCATTCTTCTTTCTTTTTTTTTTTTTTAGGAAAATTACCATTTACTTATTTATTTATTTTGAGACAGAGCCTCAAGCTATCACCCTGGAGCCCTCACAGCAACCTCCAATTCCTGGGCTTAAGCGATTCCTGCCTCCACCTCCCAAGTATCTGGTACTACAGGCACCCACCACAACGCCCAGCTATTTTTTGGTTGCAGCCATCATTGTTATTTGGCGGGCCTGGGCTGGATTCAAACTTGCCAGCTCAGGTGTATGTGGCTGGCGCCTTATCCTGTTGAGCCACAGGCACAGAGCCTGTATGGCTCTTTCTTATATTCCATAAATTAGCTGTTGGAAATTTAGGTATTTTTTCAATTCTTAACAGTTATGTGATAAATAATTAATCTACTTTTGATTAATGTGATCAATGCTGTGGTAAATATTTCCAAAGATAAATCTTTGTTCACTGTCATGACCACTACTTTAGAATAAATCATAGGCAAAAAATTGGCAGCCCAAATATTATAAATATTTTACAGGTTTTTTACTGCATATTCACAATATATTTTAATATATTATAAAGTCTACTATAAGAAAATTTAAACTTTCTCAATAAAAAGATATATAGAATTTGGATAAGGAAATGAGAAAATTAATTTTTGGTTGGCCACCAGGTCAACTGAAGGGAAAATAATGGCAAGTAGTAATTGCTAAGTGCCAATAGCAGTTTGGTACCCAAAATGTTTCAAATAAGTCATAGTTAGAAAGACAAAATTAACAAGGATGGTGGTCTTCAGTGGTTAAAAAAAAGTTAGATATCCTATCCCTACTGCATCTAATTTACCAGTATTAGCCCTCTTAGTGGATTTCAGAAATTATTTCCCAGGAACCATGCTTCTCATTTCTTATTTTTAAGGTTGAAATAGACAAAAAACCCAAACATTTCTCTAAAGCATTTTTCTTCTTTCTTCTGGTAATATCCATATCAGTTAAGTTTTAATTAAAACTTTTCAAATAGCTTCCTTTTTCCTTGGCAGCTAGTTCTTCTCTACCAAGAGTAGACTATTTTTTCTTAGGGGAACCCATTCCTCTTTCTCTCCTAGGTTCTATGACTTAATGGATGCAGACTGCTCTCCCCACCCTTCATGATGATTCCAGGGAAGTATTTGACCTCACAAGTCACTGAGACCCAATTCTAGATCATCCATTGGCACTTTTAAGGAGGAAGTGCCATCTTCTCCCTAGCATTCATTACATGCATAATAGAAAGTGGTAATGATTACACTGACAGCGTAGCAAGGCTGGAAGAAGTATTGGGGAGACTCTGTTGAACAAATGCATTGAAGTGAGACCTTAAGAAGTAATTAAGGATTTAACTAGCAGAAAAGGATGGAAAGGGCAACCTTTTCTTACAAAAGAACATAATGCACATTCTCCATCAAAAGTGTCTAGCAGAAAAATGATAGCCTAGAGCTCTGTGAAAGACATCATTGTAATACAAAGATGGCTCAGGATGACGGTTGGGCTAACTGGCAAAATCTAAGTAGTGATAATAATAATAGTTCCCTTTAATCCCATTTTCCTTCCTTCCGATGCCAAAATTTCAGTGCAAAATACTGAATTGTGGGCCATATCTGATTCAACAGAAGTTAGCAGAGAAAGCATGCAGAAGATAGTGGAAAGCATGTTTTTCTCAAAATCTTTAGGAAAGATCTGCCTTTGAAGTCTTCTAAAACTGAAGAATTGCTTCCATCTCTGGTCAAGATGGAGAAAGTTGCAGAAGTTCGTCACTCTCACCTTTTTAATGAGTACAATGAGTTCAAATCGAATAGGCTAAAATTATTGTGGTCTCTTAAAGCCTAACAGGCAGTAGGAAATGCAAAGAAACTTAAATAAACTCAATCTTAGGAAGAGACAATGCATTTCTCGGAGAAGTGTATCATATCCCATAACTGCTTTCATCCCTAGTGTCTCCAGGATGTTATGCCATCACAAAGCGGAGTGAGGAGAAACCAGGTGAACTTCTAAATAAACTTTTGGTAGCCATGAGTGGGTTGGCATGAGAATTGAAATTCCAAGGTGACTCAGTCAAATGTTGATCTTTACCCAGATGCTAATTCTTCATGAAGTGCATGCAGTAGGACACTGAATGTTGGCTGCAGGACAGGAGGACTGAGAGAAATGAGAATATTTATTGTGATTGCCTCCCAGATCACTTGCCACAGAGTTAAAAGTAAGGGAAAATAATGCTGAGATAAAATTGCTAAAAAGGCTCTGGCTTGAATCTTCACTGAGTGCAAGAGAGTGTTCCACCAATGATTGAGGTCCCTTTCATTCCAAAACGCAGAGGACTGTAGCAATGCAAGGCAGAGACCCACTAAAGGGCAAGAAAAGAGCAGGAAAGCTGAGAAAACTCCCCCTGAAGCACAAAAAAAGACCCCACTTGGGAGCACTGACCCTTCACTGAATACATGGCACTGGCCATCCAAAGGCTGGGGCAGGATGGGAGAGTAAAAAAGTACCCCTGAGGTTTACAGGACTTTCAGCAGCTCCCCAAAGCTTGGGAGCAGGGCATGGAGGTGGACAGGTTCATAGGACCTTCATCAAATGCAAGGCAGTGAATTACTGAGAGCTGGACCCAGGGAAGGATTGCAGAGATGGATGCCCTGAAGTGCCCAGGACTGTCATGAAGGGCAATACAGCATCTCTTTGAAGGCTGGGGATTTCTCAGTTCCTTAAAAACTTATTGGTGAGCCCTAAAGGATAGAGGATTCTCATGGCAGGAAATTGGGATATAAGTTATAGAAAGATGCTCAGGGTGTGGTGATATTAGTGCTCAGATCCAAACTCCACTGATCCAAATCTCATCCCTAAATATTTGAAATACAGACTCTAACTAAATCTTTAATGAGTTCTAGATCCTGCTCAACCATAGATCAGATTGATTTGCACCTCACACCAGCTTCCTAACAGAAGAGGTGAGATATTTTCTGAGGACAGCAGTACATCAGTCCTGACTATTGTCTTACACATACTGTCTAGTGTTCATTAAAAACATGCAAAAAAGGAAATATATATCTATGATAAATAGGTTAATGGAGATCTAAATAACCCAATTATTAGAATTAGCAGAAAAGGACTTTAAGATAATTATAATAAATATGTCAAATACTTTAGTGAGAAAGGTGAAGAACAGTTTTGAAAGGCTATGAAATTTCAGCAGAAACATGACAACTATAGAAAAGAATTAAATGGCAATTCTAGAACTAAAAATTAAAATATAAGAAATAAAGAATTTGGTAGGTTTAACAACAGCATTAACATAGCAGAATAAAGAATCAGTGGACCTAAAGATGTGTCAACAAAAATTAGCCAATCTGAAGTACAGAATGAAAAAAATATTTTAAATGAACATAGCTTCTATAAAAGCAGGATAATATCCAACAATTGCATATATAAGTAGTTAGAGTCCCAGAAGAAGAGGATAGAGTGGGAGACAAAAATATTGGATGAGATTAATAGCTGAGAACTTTTAAAAAACGGATGGAAGGTTTTCAGAAATGGATGAAAGAGATCAATCTACAATCCAAGAAACTCAATGAACTTCCAGCACAATAAATACAAAGAAAAATATACCTAGGTACAAAACAGCCAAAGAATTAAAATCCAAAGATAAAAAGTGCCCTATGAAAATATTCTTTGAAAGTATGGAAAGAATATTTGCAAATAGACAATAACCAAGAAATTTTATCCCCAACAGACTTTAACTAAACAAATTAACAATATGAGGAACAAAAAAGAGAATACTACCTCAAATTCTCAGAAATTAGAAGACTAAAAAAAGAATATTATAAAAAAAATTATGCCATTAAATTGGATGAATTAGATGAAGTGGAAAAACTTCTCACAAAATACAATTTACCAAAACCAACACAGACAATAAACAGGAAAATTGAATGTCCTAAACCTATTAAGAGTTTGAATTTATGGCTCTGTGCCTGTAGTCAGCAGCTGGCAGTTTAAACCTGGCTGGACCTGCCAAACAATGACAATTACAACAAAAAAGTAGCCAGGCATTGTGGAGGGCACCTGTAGTTCCAGCTACTTGGGGGCTGAGGCAAGAGAATCGCTTAAGCCTAAGAGTTGGAGGTTGCTGTGAGCTGTGACACCATTGCACTCTACTGAGGGCAACATAGTGAAACTTTTCTCAAAAAATAATAATAATAATAAATATTTTTAAAAAAGAGTTTGAATTTATAACAAAGACCTTTTTCTTAAAAAAAGAAAAAGAAAGAAAGAAAGGAAGGAAGAATGGGAAGCTGAGGCAAGAGAATGGCTTGAGCCCAAGAGTCTGAGATTGCTGTGAGCTACGATGCTATAGCACTCTACTGGGGGTGACAAAGTGAGACTCCGTCTCAAAAAAAAAAAAAAAAAAGAAAAGAAAGGAAGTCAAGACACAATAAGCTTTATCAATGATTTATGTCAAATTTTTAAGAATGAAATAATATTAGTGTTACATAAACTCTTCCAGAAAATACAAAGTGAGGGAATGTTTTCTAGTATATTTTATGCAGTTAGCATATTAGCATAAAGCTAATGAACAAAACCCAACAAAGATATGACAAGAAAAGAAAATTACAAACTGATATCTCTCATGAAACAGACACAAAACCCTTTAAACATCTTACCAAGTTGAATGCAGCCAAGCATAAACCAACCATCAGGACTATACAGAGTTGTTCCCAGGGATGCAAGGTTGATTTGACATTGGAAAGCCAATGTTACACTGTTAACAAAGATAAAAACATCTCTATAGATAGACACAGAAAAGTATTAACAAGAATTCATAACAATTTGTGATAAAAATCCTCAGTAAAACAGAAATAGGAGATATCCTCAACCTGATTAAAGATAACAATGGGGCGGTGCCTATGGCTCAAAGGAGTAGGGTGCTGGCCTCATATGCCAGAGGTGGTGGGTTCAAACCCAGCCCCAGCCAAAAACTGCAAAAAAAAAAAAAAAGATATCAATGATAAGAGGAATTTTACTTAACAAATGCTATCTTTGTAACCTGGTTCTTTGTGCCTTCAATGAATCCCCAACAATTAAATAAAAAACATTGTATTTAATGGTAAGCCATTGAGTACTCTTCTAAAGTCAAAAAATAGTTAGAGTCCACTTTCACTAATTCAACATTGTACTAGGATCCCAGCCAGTGCAATAATACAAGTAACAAATAATTAAAATCATAAAGATGGAAAAGAAGAAGGAAAATTGTCTTAATTCTACCTAAAAGTATTTAGAAACCCCCAAGAATCAACAAAACTAATAGAAATAAGTAAATATATGAAGGTCTTGCTATACTAGGTAAACATACCAAAATCAGTGGTATATAAGAAAAGGTCGGAAACCATCTTCCTGATCTTGCAAGAAGAAAACATTTCTTAGGATGAAAACACACACACACAGAGATACATACCACCCCCAACAAACAAATTTAATCATAAAGGGATAAAAATGGAAATAAAGGAATGAAAATAAAAATACTAAAAACAAAACTAATGGGCGGCACCTGTGGCCCTGTGAGTAGGGCTTCGGCCCCATATACCAAGGGTGGCAGGTTTGAACCTGGCCCTGGCCAAACTGCAACAAAAAAAGTAACCTGGCGTTGTGCCAGGTGCCTGTAGTCCCAGTTACTTGGGAGGTTGAAGCAAGAGAATCGCCTAAGCCCAAGAGTTGGAGGTAGTTGTGAGCTGTGACGCCACGGCACTCTACCGAGGGCAGCAAAGTGAAACTGTCTTTAAAAATAATAAATAAATAAATAAATAAATTTTAAAAACTAAACTAATTTTGATGAAAAAGTTTGTGTTTATCAAATAATGCCATTAAAATATTTTATGAGGTTTTGAAATCAAAAAAATTAATTTATAATGATAAAAATAAGAATAGTGGCTGTCTCCACATTAGGGTAGAGATGAGAAATAACTGAAAATCAGTATAAGAGAACTGCCTAGAGTAATGTAAATCTTCTGTACCTTGATTTGTGAGGTGCTTGCAACAGAATGTATGAATATCAAAATCCAAGGAATTATATATTTAGCCTTGATGCATTTTATTATAAGCTATTTATGCTTCAATTTAAAATGTTAGGAATATGCAAATTCGCAAAAAATAAAAGTAATATAGTTTCAAAAATAATTGAAATGAGAAAAAATTCCAATCCTGGTTAATGAAGAAACCACATATTAGCCAATGAAGAGACAAAATAGTACATTTCCTAAAAGTAAAGTGTGTACACCCATAGTGACACTTTCAGAATTTAAGAATATAGGCTTTTGCTACCATGGGATTCTAAAGCAATTGGTTTTCAAGTTTATTTGGTCTCAGAATCCTTTGAAATCCAAAGTTATGACTTCTGGCCCAAGGATACATACACTCACACATGCACAATATTTGACATATCAAAGGAGCATTTCATGGACTCCTTGAAGGTTATCCATGGACTCCTCCAATTCTATGGGTCCCAGGGTAAGAAATGCTCTCTTAAATCCTTAAAATCATAGAAAGTTAACTGCAGAAAGAACTTAGCTTTAACTAAATAAGACAGTCACATTTCTTAAGCAGTCTTTCCAAATATTGGATTTGGATTTTGTAAGAACATTTTATCCTCCAGTTTATATATTTCCACTAAATATAGCAAGCCGAATCCCACCAAGCCTTCTGTTACTTTCAGCTCTCCAATCGTGTGGGAGTGCCCAAGGTTAATAAAAAATTATCAATTACCTGTGGTTCTCAAATGAAATCGAAGTCCTGGGCATAAGGATTCACATTAGGAAAAATGAAACCACCTCTAAATCTAAGTCATCTTAAGTCAAAGGACCAACTCAGTATGTTGACATTATCAAGAAAACAATTCATGCCTCAGAATCACTTGGTAGAAATGATTGTCTGCATGGCCATGATATATAAAACTGCTTCTGAAGATGGGGGAAGGGGAGTGGGAAGGAGTGGTTTTTGCATTTTGCATTTTGACAAGTGTAAAAAATTATCTGCATGCGACAGCTAATTGTTTTGTTTTTCTTCATGATCCAGAGTCCTTGATGTAGCTGTGACTTAGAGCATCTATGAATGGCTGTAATGTGACTTAATTTTTTCCAACAAATAGGTATGATATTCCACCCTCTTCCTTAGGTAAGAAAGAGAACATCCAGATTTTTCACTGAATTTCATATTTATGGCCAATCTGTTTTCAACTTTTTTGAAGAAAGAAATCTCTCTAAGCCAAGCATATCTCAGAAGCATTTCATGTTAGTTTATTCCTTTTCCCTTCCTAACTCCTTATTTATAGCTTCTGGATATTGGCAGGAACAAATTCCTTTAGCTATTTTTTGCATAACATTGTCTAAATGCTTTATTTTGAGGCCTCCTTTTTTCCTCACCCATCAACTTGTAGTGTCTATAAAAATAAAACCTCAAACTGCTTAAATGCGACAACCCTGCAGTATGTCACTGAATCTTTAATTACAGAAACAACTGTCCTCATGTTATTTAGGTGAACACCGTAGGCATTCTGCATGAATGCTGCAAAATTACTCCCAAGATGACAGCCCAAAAACTAGTTACCTTTTTGAGTTAGCATGGGTCACATGTCAACAAAGAGAATCAGCTACATTACTAAAGGTCCGCCATGGATCTTACGTAAAAAGTGTGGTTACCTTACTTAGTTATTTATCTTCTTGTAATCTTTAAAAGTAAAGCCACATTCTTATGAGAAATGAAGCTCTCACTTGCGGAATATAATCATTTATGACATGAGTAAATGAAAAGGGATAGGAAATGGAAGCCATGAGGATGAATCCTGGGTAAGTAAGAGTGAAGATCTAACCCTCTTGGTCCTGACTAATGGCTTTTGAACTTGTACACCTATCAGCACCAACAAAGGAGGTCTGAAAAATACGTAGTCTTCTAAGCCCACATCCCGAGTCTGATTCAGTAAGCATAGGGTATACATTAATTATATCATCGGAATGTTTTAAAATACGACAAGATAGTTCTGCTACATTGTCATATTTAGAATTATTGCCCATACCAAGGTCCACAATTTGGGAGATCATGGTTACCTTTTAGGTATGATGAAAATTATGGGCCAATTTTTTAGAGAAATTCTGTATTAGTCCATTCATGCTGCTGTAACAAAATATTTTAGACTGGCTAATTTATAAATAACAGAAATTTGTTGCTCACAAATCTGGAGGCTGAGAAGTCTTCAAATCATGGCACCAGCAAATTTGGTGTCTGATAAGGGTCTGTTCCTCACAGATGGTGGCTTCTATGTGTCCTCACATGGCAGAAGGGACCAACAGTCTTCCTCAAACCTTTTTTATAGGCTCGGTGCCCGTAGCACAGTGATTACAGCGCCAGCCACATTTACTGAAGTTGGCAGTTTCAAACCAAGCCTGGGCCAGCTAAAACAACAATGACAATTGTAACAAAAAATAGCTAGGCGTTGTGGTGGGCACCTGTAGTCTCAGCTACTCGGGAGGCTGGGGCAAGAGAATCACTTAAGCCCAAGAGTTGGAGATTGCTGTGAGCTGTGATGCCACAGATCTCTACCGAGGGCGACATAGTGAGATTGTCTCTAAAAACAAAACAAAACAAAACAAAAAAACCTCTTTTACACTAAGAAGTTCGTTTCATACTAACCTCATTTATGAGAGCAGAGCCCTCATGACCTAATCACCTCCCAATAACCTCACTTCTTAACACAATTCACATTGGGGATTAGGTTTCAGCCTATGAGATTTGGGGGTATACAAAGCAAAGGCATCCCAAACAGGGTATAGATTAGGTTATCTAAATAACAAGTCTGGTCCCATCATGCTATTACTTACAAGCGCTCAGTGATTCTTCTCTGTCCAGGAGACAGAGTTCAAACTCCTTTCCATAGTTTTCCAAGTGTCTCATGATTCACCCCAGTGCCTCCTGCTGTCCTTCTAATGGTCCCTTTTCCTCCCAAGCCACAATGGACTATTTATTATTACCTGCACATATTTTGTTGTTTGGGGCCTTCATACTTTTGTTTATGCTGTCCCTACTGCCTCAAATCCTATTTTCTTCCCTTCTTAAACCTACCCCAGGTGATTTTTCAGTGACTCTTTAAGAAGGAGCTCAGCCAATACTTCCTCCAGGGTTTCTGTTCCACGCTCCCCTACTCCCTTCTCAGGGTATATTACGTTCCTGTTACCTGTCCTCCCATGGCAGCCTGTGCCTGCCTGCCTTCCTTCTTTCCTTCCTTCCTTCCTTCCTTCCTTCCTTCCTTCCTTCCTTCCTTCCTTCCTTCCTTCCTTCCTTCCTTCCTTCCTTCCTTTCTCTCTCTCTCTCTCTCTCTCTCTCTCTCTCTTTCTTTCTTTTTTTATTAAATCATGGTTGTGTACATAAATGCAATCAGGGGTACAATGTCCTGGGTTTATATACAATTTGAAATATTTTCATTGAACTGGTAGACATAGCTTTCATGGCATTTTCTTAGTTATTGTGTTCAGACATTTATATTCTACATTTAGTAAGTTTCACCTGTACCCTTCTAAGATGCACCGTAAGTGTGGACCCATCAATTACTCTCCCTCCGCCCATCCTGGAGAATACTTAGAGATCTAAAAATAGAACTGCATTCAATCCCATAATTCCTCTACTAGGTGTATATCCAGAAGACTGAAAATCACATTATAACAAAGATATCTGTATCAGAATGTTTATTGCAGCCCAATTCATAATTGCCAAGTCATGGAAAAAACCCAAGTGCCCATTGACCCACGAATGGATTCATAACTTGTGGTATATGTACACCATGGAATATTATGTAACCTTAAAGGAAGATGGAGACTTCACCTGTGCCTATTTCTTTCAAAGTATATACCACAGTATTTTGGAGTATTCTGTTTAGGTGCCTGCTGATACAAGATTAGGAGATATGTGAGGGGAAGGAGAGTGTTGTAGTTATTTTTGTGTGCCAATCATTAGATAGAGCCTGATCCAGAATTAGCACTCAAGGAATGTTTGTTGAGTGAATAACTGGAAAGAACTTCAAAACCGCAATAAGGCACATTCAGGTAGGAATGGTTAAACATGCCCTCTAAGACATGGAAACAAAATAGATAATAGGAAGTACTTTGTCCTGAGGATCATGAACTTTTGAGCCTAGAGAGAGAACACTGCATCTTGCCAATGAGAATGGCTAACTTCATGCTGTTTTGGTTTTCTTTTGTTATCTCCCAACTTTAGCATGAGAATTTTTAAAAATACCTCCCGTGTTTATTCTGTCCTATGAGGAATCTAGAGCAGAAATCAAACTGAGACTTACTGTCCTCTCACACTCCCCAGCAGAGATTGTCCTTCCTGAGATGGTCTCAGGACAGCTGGGTGTTCTGGTTTTGCTTTGCTATGCTTTTTGTTCTCCTCAAAGGAGGCATCTGTGACTCTACAAGCAATTCAATTATTCACATTCATTCATTCAAAAATCATTTATGAAGTTTCTGTCAGCAAGGTCAAACACTTGACTACCTAACTAAAGTTTTATTTTCTTCTAGAAAAAGCCTTTAAACTGTACAAATTGATTTTAAAAATTTTCAGAAAATCCTTTCTCGTCTATCAAACTATTAGTATACATGTATGTGCATGCACACACACACGCATACATTCCCTGGATCTGTCTGCAGGCAGTAAAGAAAGATTTTTCTCATCTGAGACACCAGTGGTTTTTCTAATAATGCAGGAGAGTTCTGAGGCTGCAGCTGACATCAATCTTGGTAGCCCAGTGCTCAGGAAAGAACACTAACAGGTAAAGCAGAAAGCCGGGGCCTATTTGCATCTTTTGTTTGGGGGTATTTATTTTCTTCTATATGCCACGGGATAGATGGTGGTTCATTCGTTTGCATGCAACAGAAATTATTGTACTCTGGAGAGAGGAAGAAATAAAAATAGATGATTTTTTTTCAAAAAATATTATTATGAGGTTAGATTTTTTTTATTCTGTTTTGATAGTTCGCATGCAAAGCAGTGACCTTAAAACCATGAAATGAATTGTGAGTTAGCGTATGAGAACACAAATCAGCTTTTTAGAAAGGTCTGGGACATGTTTCATCAAAGTATGCTACCGTAAGTGGGGTGTGAAGGACACTAATGGTGGATTATGCCCTGGCCTTGTTCTGTGGATGAGGGTGAGCTATTAAGGTCTAGCTCTAGTTTAATATAAGGCCTGTCACTAGATGTCTTCTGGCAGGGTATTTGGGAGAATCCAAAAGAAGCATAGGCAGTGTCTACATAGGGGACAAAAGGACATTATGATCCTGGTGGTCAAGGCACCTCCATGTCAGAACTGGGTGGAAGGACAAGAACATTCCATGGTGAAACTATGTCACAAAGTAAGAGAACAGGATAATCAAAAATAGAAAACTCAGTATTTCATGAGTGGTGAGCCAGGGAAAATAATTTAAATCACAGGCTATAAACTTCTACTTTAAACTATGTTGTTATGCCTTGTAGTAGATCAAACCATCAAAAAGAACGAGGAAGGCACAAAACAAATACTTGAAGAAATAGGACAGCTTGTAAGTCACTCAGACTTGATGCACCTACACTGAAAGAAAAGGGGGACTTGATGAGGTAAGCACAATATTCCATGCCCCACTTTCCCTGTGTGGTATGATGAGGGGCAGAGAAGCTGGGCAGAGAAATCCCCAAGAGGCAGAAAATGCAGCAGATCTCTGGGTTGAAGGGACAAAGAGTAAGTCTGGGGCCACAGAGGCAGCCAGGACTTGAGCTATCAAGATTTTGGAGGGAAGAGAGAGAAGATTTTAGAAAGAAGGGAAAATGGCCAAGATACTGAAGAAAAGTCAAACACTAAAAACCAAGTGGAGTTTTTTCAGCTATCCCATATTGATGTCATTTAAGATCCAACATGGAAAGAGGGCCCTGTTAAATACCCTAAACCAGGTGTCCTCAAACTTTTTAAACAGGGGGCCAATTCATTTTCCCTCAGACCATTGGAGGGCCGGACTATAGTTTAAAAAAAAAAACAACTATGAACAAATTCCTATGCACACTGCACATATCTTATTTTGAAGTAAAAAAGAAAATGGGAACAAATATAATTCAGACCAATGCATGTGGCCCGCGGGCTATAGTCTGAGGACCCCTGCCCTAAACCCTTAGTTCTGATCCCTGAAGGGCTGCAGTGGTTCTCAACCTGAGGGTCGCGACCCCTTTGGGGGTCTCCTGCATATCAGATATTTACATTACGATTCATAATAATAGCAAAATTATAGTTATGAAGTAACAATGAAAATAATTTTACGGTTGGGGTCACCACAACATGAGGAACTGTATTAAAGGGTCGCAGCATTGGGAAGGTTGAGAACCACTTCTCTAGAGGCAAACAGAAATAGACTGAATTCAGAGTCTGAAATTCCACCCCTCTCTGATGTTCACTTGTCTTTCCTCCAATCTGCCATAAAGATCAATATACCATGAAAATGCCCTAAAAGTGGTCTTCTAGGATTTCTGAGGCTAAGACAAAAATAAGCCCTATAGCTTCCACCTAAGCCTTTTGGAATGCTCTCTACTGACATGTCCACTCTGTGGGAAGCCAGCTGCCATGAAGAAGGCATACTGCCTTAAGACCATAATATGTGAAAGTGAATCCAGCCAGCTCTCATTTGTCCCAGACAGCCTAGCCCAGAGAGCAAATATGTGAATAAAGGAGTTAGCACTGTAGGAGGCTCCATAAATATGGTTCTATTTAAGTTGTTCCAATCATCTCCAGCCTTGGAATCACTCCAGCTTTGACTCTAGACAGCATGGATTGGAGATGAGATATCTCTGCTGGATCCCACCTGAATTCCTAATCTATACAATCATGAACATAGTAAATGCTTAGAGGAGTTTTTGTTCTTTGTTAATAAGACTAACTTTTGAGGGGGTTTTGTTTAAACAGCAATAACTAATTATTAACTAATATGAATTATTAACAAATTGATGTTATCATTAATTATTAGTAAATTGATTAATAAAATGATCTTTAATATCTATAAATTTTATAATAATTTATTATTTCATGGATAATTGCTTATAAGTTAATAATTATTAATAACTAATAGAAACATGGTTTTTTTGCTACCTGCCTCTTTCTGGAAGAAAATATCATCAAAAAATGCCCATAGTTTTTCATATATAATATACAGTATTCAATGAAAAAGTATAAGTTTCATTAAAAATAGGACCAAACCCTCCCCAAAGAATAGGAACAGAACTACACATGAGTGAAAATTGAAATTAATCAAATAAAATCTTTAAAATAACTTTGATAAGTATGTTGAAGAAAATAGATGACAATATAAATAGTTTCACCAAAACTGACATCTACATTAAAAACAAAAAAATTAAATAAAATTCTTAACAAGTTGAGCATGGGTGTAGAGATTATTAGAAAACTGGGAAATCAAAGCTAGTAGAAAAATACAGATTGAGCATGGGGAGAAACAACAAAGGAAAAAAAAAACAGAAAAAAGAAGAGAAAATAAGAACATATGCAAAATACATGGGAGGCAATAAATATATCAAATTTATGTAGAACTGCATTCTTAAAAAAAAAAAAAAAAGAAAGGAAATGAAGGACAGTGCAATATCTGAAGAGAAAATTTCCCAGAACTGATTAATGATATCAACCCACAGATACAGTAATCCATATAAATCCCAAGCAGAACAAAGAAAAGCTCATCTAGATACTTCAAAATAAGCATGCTAAAAATTAAAGAAAATCTGAAAGACAACCAAGGTAAAAAGGATCAAATTATAAACCTTCCTTTAATTAGACAATCAGCTGATTTCTTAAAAGGAAGCATAGAAGCCAGAAGACAATGGAAAGAATATTTACATTTCTGAAAGCAAAATGATAGCAACATAGAATGCTTAACCTTGAAAAAAAAATTCTTCACAAATGAAGATGAAATAAAGACATTTCAAACAAAGAAAATTGTGAAAATTTATTTCTAGTAGGTCTGCATGAAAAGAAGTAAAGAGAATTCTTTTCTTTAAATCATAGCTGTGTACATGAATGCAATTTGGGGGTACAATGTGTTGGTTTTATATAGGAGAATTCTTAAGGTGAAAAAAAAAATGGCCCCATTTGTGAAAATGAATAGGTGGCATTAAAGGAAAATATTCATATTCAAGAAGATACTATTTTATGTCTACTTTTAGGGATATTCTACTTTATGTCCACCTTTTCTTTCCATTCTTTGTATCAAAGAAGATGACCCTTGGATACAAAGATTATGACCCTTGAATCATATTCCTTTGAATCATGCTTGAATGGTATACCTTTGTATCCAAGGGTATACCATTACCCATCCTTTGTTCCTACCAATCAGGTCTCATCCCTCATACTAGGCAAGCTTCTGCTTTAAGGCCTTTGCATTTTCTGTTTTCTCTATCTTGAGTTCTCTTACCCTGAAATATCTGCATGCTTGGCTCCCTCACTTCTTTCACAATTTCACTCTAGTCACCTTTCTCATGGGTGCTTTCGTGACTCGATTATGTCTAAAATGTCAAACTGATTCTAACTTCCCCTTTTCTACTTTACCTTTCCTCTCTCACACTTACCACTACCTAGTATATTATAGATGTTTCTTCTTAACCTTGTTTAAAATTGTCTAATAAAATGTAAACTCTAGGAGGGAAGGCATTTTGATCTGTTTTTCATATTCATTTTTATTATACCTTATAGTAGGAATAGTAATCTGCTCAATAAATATTTGTTAGATTAATGAATAAATGAGTTACATATAGTGGAAAAGCTATGTATTATACTTGAAAAACAGAGATCTTAACGTAAAAGGAAGAAAACGCTTTCTGGATTTTTAGATGATGGAGAGGTGACAAATGGTGAGTGTGACCCCCCACGACCATGACATTGAAGCTGGATCTAAAAGGATAAATGTCTGGTGAAAGTGGGGATTTAAGGGAGTCTAAGTACAGAGTGACCCTCAGGTAGGTAACAGAGAGGAAAATGTGGGGTGTGGCTGAGGAATCTTGAGAACCCTTGTGTACATAGGGGAGGGTTAGAAGATGAGGCTGGGGAGGTCACAGCATTAAGGACTTGAAATCTTGAAATCTGGGATAGTGATTAAGGTTTATTTTTATAGGAAAAGTGGACTTACTGAAGTTTACCAGGAAGCAGGAAAGTGACAGAATTGAAACTGTGCTTTATGAAAATCAATCCACTAGTCCGTAGACTGGTTGGAAAGCAGAGAGGTGGGAGCTGGATAGACCAGGGACGAGGCCACCTTAATAATCTGAGCAAGAGTTAATGAGGATCTGAATTAGACTGACAGCAAGTTGAATGGAGAGGTAAGAGGCAGAAGGATGGGGAGTCAAGGAGATAGAACTGACAGGTCTAGACAGATGATTAGGGACTGGAGATAAGAGAGAAGTCAGCTATAAGTGTGGGCTTCAAGCATGAGTGACTGACAGATGGTGAAGACACGAATACAGTCAAAGAATTGTGGGAGAGGAACTGCTTTAAAGTTGAAGGTGGAACTTAGATTCCTGACTAAATTTGGGATCACTCACGCACCCTTTATTTTTTGGAGGGGCCTTCATCCCTTCTTTTTCTAGAGCCATGCGCCTCCCTGCCCTATGGAAACCCACACTTTCTAGTCTAACTCAAGTGCTGTGGAGGTGTATATGAAACTTTCCCAGTGGGTCCTTGGGACTGGGCTCAAGACTTGATGAAACCTGAGTTTCTTTCTAATGTCTTTATTTGGCTTGAGTGCTCTTCTGCTGCAAAAGCTAAGGAAGATAATGATTCTCTCAGTCAAAGGATAAAAGATCAATTGCCTGGAGGGCCAGGTTCAAAGAAGAAGAAAACGCTTTCTGGATTTTTTTTCTGTAGGTGGGAGCTACAGCTTCCGGAGCACTCCCTAACCTAGCTGCAGGGATGCTGTTCAGCTGAAAACAGGAGGTTGGCCGTCATGATGGTTTCCTCCTGAGAATGCTTGCCAATAACTCTCAGAGCTTTCATTAACTGTAATGTATCTACTTTAACAAGCAGCAAAATACTGTTTGTAATAAAATAGTGGCTTTTGGTGTTCCTAGAGTGGCCCCAAATTACATTTAATGTACTGAAGGGTGGAATGAGGAAGGAGGGGTGATTTTCATATAGGAGAACCTTGCTTGTGTTAGTGACTAATTCTTGAAAGTTATAGGAAAATCAGAGCTTTCTATCCTGTAGCCTCTTTTAATTATTGGCAAGAAGCTCACTATTAAAAAAATAAATACATACTGTCTTGTAAGGAAAAAAGTTATTTAACAATGTGATGACCCATTTTCTTGAGAACTTGTCTTGAAAGCTTTAGTTTCTTCAGATGAGAAGAAAGACCTGATTTGTGTTCCTGGTGGCCACTAGAGGGGCATGGCGGGTTACCTACTTCACCTACATTCTGCTTTCCTCCTTTGGAGAAATGCCTTTGTTTGGTACAGGATTGTGCCTGATTGACTTAAGATAATGATCTCTCCCTTACACCCCCCAACAATGATTTGTTCATGAATGGGCAAATGTGAGGCCACATTGGACAGCTAAGAAATGGGGAGCAGACTGTGAGGGGATTCTGAGAAAGTTCTTGCTCATCTCCCTTAAGATAATTATCTCTCCCTTACACCCCAACAAAGATTTGTTCATGAATGGGCAAATGTGAGGCCACATTGGACAGCTAAGAAATGGGGAGCAGACTGTGAGGGGATTCTAAGAAAGTTCTTGCTCATCTCCTTAGAAGTGACCCTCTTTGTCTACTAAATGTGAAAGTAGAATCCACCAGCCTATAACCATGAAAAGAGCTGGCTTCAGGGCAAGACTAAAACGGTGTTAATCAGGAAGAATCTGAGTTCCTTGACCATCCTGTAGAACTTCTAGATAAAGGAATCCTGAATTATGTACCACTTCTAGACTTGGAGTTATGTGCACCAATAAATGTCCTAATTGTTTACAGCTGTTTTAATCATTACTCTATCACATGTCTCTGAAAGCAGCTTAACAGATACAGCTACTACCTATTTGGGGACCTTAGGTAGATCATTTCACTACAATAATTGGAGGGAAAAACAAAAAGAAATGGAAAGTTTGGCAAAGATGGCATGCTACAAGTTGCATACTGTGGCATTTGGGGATTATCAACGCTGACTTCTCAGGGAATGCATTTCCATTAATGCCATGGATTCTTCTAAATAAGTTGAAAGGTTTCTATGTTGGCCAGGTTTCAGAGTCATGGGTCTATAATTTACATCTTTTGCTTCAGAGATGAGAAGCAACTCTTTTTTTTTTTTTTTTCTGTTCTTGATTACTAAATGGCCCTAGTCATGTCTTCAATGAACAAACTCTGCTGCTGAATTATTGTCTTTGCTTCCAAGACCTTATGTGCAAAACACCTTCTCAGTTTCCAAGATGGAGAACTAGGAGTCTACTGAGCTCCCAAATATGTTCATATGTTGTTTTCAGCCACCTGTCAATAAATGTCTAGTTGTGTTCTGGATGTGGTCTGAGACGGGCTTTCATTAAAACCAGGTGTTAAGTGCCAACTGTTCTTGTATTTATTCAATAAATATTTATTAAATACCTACTGCATACTAGATAATTCTTTAGACCTTGGAGATTGCATCTGTTTTCCTGGGCTTCCTTGGGAAGGACCACAGACTGGGTGACTTAAAACACAGGAATTTACTTCCTCACAGTTCTCAGTAAGGTGTCAGTAAAGCTGGTTTGTCTTGAAGCCTTTCTCCTTGGCTTCTAAATGGCCATCTACTCCCCGTGTCTTTACATGTTCTTGCCTTTGCTTGTGTCCAAATTTCCTCTTCTTATAACTGATTTAGGAATCACCCTAATGCTTCATTTTTCAGTTAACTCAGAAAGAGTTAACCTAAATTGATTACTTTGCATAGAAGTTGCTTTTTCAAGACTTGCCTTTCTTGTGCCTTGTTATATTTCTCTTACAGTCTGAATTGTACTCATCTGAAACTCACACGTTGATCCCTATCCCCCCAGTAGCTTTCCAAAGACCTATCTCCAAGTATGGTTGCATTCTGGGGTGCTGCAGACTAGTGTTGCAACGTATGCTTTCTGGGTGAACCCAGCCCATAGCAGGGACACAGCAGGCATGAGAAAGACAAATCCAGAGAGGCAGCTTCTTTAACGTGAGCTATTTGCCTACAATGTTCCCTTGTTTTATCTCCTGAGACACCTCTCAGTGAAGTCATACATCAAAGGGCAGCTCGTAGAAGAATGTTAAGCCACAAAATGGCTCATCCTAGATGGGGTGCTGGATCCTTCCTCTCCTTAGCAAGAAACCTTGATCCTCTACAAATATATGCCATTACTCACTGACAGTATACCCTATTACTATTTTTGCTGATTCTATGCAAAGTGATAAATTTAGCTCAACAATTTTGGAGTTGTAGGTAAAACACATTTAGAATTACAGAAGAAGAAATAGCAAGCTGTTTGTAAAAAATGTCTTCAGTGGCAGGATGACTATAATCTGGGGAGACTGTTCGACTGTAACTATAATAGCCTTGTGGCTAACCCTCATCAAGCACTTGTTCTATTCTAGGTTCTGTGGTAAATATGTTATCTATATTACCTCATTAACCCCAAAACAATATCTTGATAACATCATTTCCATTTTTCAGATAATAAAATTGACACTCAGAGAGGTGAGGTCACTCAGCTCAGGTATGAGCACTGGTCCACTTGCATTTAGATCCGTGCTACTAAACACCAAGCATTACTGCTGGGAAAAAGTGGCATCGATTCTTGTCTAGAGAAGAATAGAGCAGAAAGTGATCATTGGTGTAGCTTTGCTGAGCTTTAAATTACATAACATACCTACAGTGCATCTTAGAAGGGTACAGGTGAAGCTTACTGAATGCAGAGTATAAAGGTCTTAACACAATAACTATGAAGGCTATGTTAATCAGTTTGATGAAAATATTTCAGATTGTATATGAAACCAGCACATTGTACCCTATGAGTCCATCAATGTACACAACTATGATTTAATAAAAAAAAATTATATAACTCTAGACCAGGAAGTTGCCTAATGAAATCAACTAGTCCTTGCTCAAGAACATACCTTAGGTGAGTTAAATAAAAAGTTAGAACTATCATTCTGGTTTTCTAATTCCAAATTTGTCATTCTCTATCACCACAAGTTCTCTTTGACTCTTCATTTACCATATAATAATGATTGTGACAGCAAGAACATAATGAATTATTATTACAGTGCCTTGTAGATCTCAAAATGTTTTTACCCACATTAATTGAAAAAACAAAAAAACAAATGGGCTTTAATTGGCTAAACAGGAAACATCCTGGGCTCCTCCATGAAGAGACAAATTCAACCAGGAGAAACAGGAAATGTCTTAGAAGCCACGTTTTTTACCATCATGGTCTGCTTTTAGCCTGGATTCCAGCGATTAAGATCAAATAGATGGAGCGAACTGTAACTCTCAGTCATGACCCTGGGACAAGAGAGCCAAGCTTTCAGAATCAGGGCATCAGGCACTCAGGGTAAAGAGCAGAATTGCAGCATGAAAGAGAAGCCATTTCTAGGGTAAGGCAAAGAATGAATATATTATTAGGATTTTTTGGTAGCAAGTAACAGAATTCTGCGGTGGCCAGACTGGGGGCAGGGATGAAGAAATGCATCATCTCGCTATAGGTACTTCATAGATGGAAAGGAAAACTGAAGAAACTTGGCTTGGAACAGAGTGGAACTGGGAAACTCCAGATGGTCTTAAAACCTAGAATGAGTGAATACAAACTATTATTTTTTTTTGCCATAGTTTCATTTCATTCAAGAGCTAAAATCTCAGAAGAGAATATCCAATTGGTCACAGTTAGGTTATATGCCTGCCCTTGACAGGCAAGCACCTGTAGCACGGCCTCCCAGGACAGCATCAGCTGCCATCATGGGAGGGCAGGCCCCTAGCTTACCACCCTTTCCATTAAGAGCACAAAATGACTCCAGGACTCCTTAACACTATTTAAAATTGTTGATTATTTAAAATTATTTACAATGGCTTGTTCTACTGCAATACTGGCTTCATAGAAACCATCTAAATTCTCATATCTGCCTTTGCATTTACTCTGTCACGGTATTTTATTTTGGTAAAGGTATATGAAGAAAAGCTGTCTTCCCACAGATATGTATTAGGAAAGTGGAGGAGCATTTTAATAGCCTTTCAGATAATTGTGGAGATTGTTTTTTGATACTATGCCAAAACTCAGTAAGTAGCAGTGTCTTAAAAATTTGAAACCCTGTTAATCAACTTTTTATCCTGCTAAATGTTAAAACTCCATTACTATCTCTCACACTTCAATGGGCCTTACCCGAGCATGATTTTGTATTACCATGCATTGGGGATTTCAAAAATATTGATTCACTAAATTAATTATGCAGATCTTTCAAATGTGGACATATTTCATTTATGATATCCAAACTGATAGTACTCAATATATCACCACCATGCCCATCAGAAACACATGTAAGTACTGGGAAGCTGTCAAGCTCGTGGTGGCAGATGCTAAGTTTTCTTATTTTCACATGAAATCTCAAATTTTATTATTAATAAAAGATACTGTCAGTTGTTTTTCTTGAAATGACAGACTCATCTCCTTCACGTTTAATAGAGTGTCTGCTCAGTACACAGGTATGGAAAACTATAGTTTGTTTTTTCAACTTCAAATGGAATTCCGTGAAAAGAACCAGCAAGGGCATCTCCCCGCTCAAGTCATTGCCCGCTTTCCTGCTTGTCTTCAGACCACCATCATACTTGAACACTCAGCAGGAACACTTCTGGTGTACTTCTCATTGCTCAATGTTAAAATATCCCCAGTATTAAAATGACATGTACTCAGGTGTCAGAACATACTAAAATTAATAATTTTAGTGCCTTTTGTTCTAAATTATGGGTATTTGATGGTGAAGAATGTATGGCAACACCAGTTAAAGTGTGGTGGCAATACCTCAATTTATGCAAAAGCACCTGGGGTTTGATTAACCATTATTACTTTATAAATTTGGAAATAAAGGTAAACAAAAAAATTAAAATAATACAAAGAATATCCAGATACCCTTTATTTTGATTCACCAGTTTTAACCTATTTTGTCTATTGGCTTTATCATTTACCCTCTCTCCTCACCTTATCATTTGGGTTTTTCCTGAAACACTGGAGATTAAGTTACATATGTCATGGCCATTTACTCCTAAATATGTCAGTCTTTATTCCCTAAGAAAAGGGATTTCTCTCTCCAATAAGCACAATGTAGTTACCAACTTTATAAAGTGACAGTAGTAACGTTTGTATTCCAGTTTGTCAGTTGATCTAATGGGCTTATTTATTGGTACAAGACCCAGTGTTGGGTCAGGTATTCTAATTAGTTTTCTCATCTCTTTAGCATCCCTTAATTGGAAATATTTCCACAATCTTTTTTTTCTTTTATGATGTTGACATTTTTTAAGAGTAGAAGCCACCTTCTTCCATTCCTCTCTTTAAAAAAATAGAATTTTCTTCCTTTTGTGTTTTTCTGATGTTTCATTATGATTAGGTTCACACAATGTAGGCTAGGATAGAATACTTTGTGGGTGTCCTTCCCAAGTGCCACATCTGGGGGCACATAGGTCATAGGTGATATGTAGACACTTGTATATACTTGACAAATTCCCCACTAAAAACCTGATGAAGACAGACTCAAGATCATCACATGTGTGGAACACTGGTATCCTGGAACCAAGTTGCAAAGTGTACGTGGTTTCTGGCACTGATGACACATTCTGAGTACCACTTGAGGCAGCTGTGACTGTCCCTCCCCATCCTTTCCTTTCCTGTACCTCCTTCTCCTCTCCTCCACTTGTCTTCACATATATTCCTTCTTCTCCATGCATAACAGTTTGATAAAAATTAAGAGTCTTGGAGACTCAGGTTTGAACCCAGTTATTTGTTGTTTCACTTTGGGCAAGTTAATTTTTCTCTCCTAGGCTTACTCCTCCCATCTCTAAACTAATACCACATGGAGTCATGGAGATGACTAGATGGCATTATTAAAAAAAATTCAACACATTGCCAGACATATAGTAGGTCAATGATACACAATAAAGATTGCTTTGCTTCCTTTTTCCTTAAATGCAGCTAGAGTTTTCTCTTTTGCTTACTCCAAAGTTCCTTGGCCTCTGCCCCTATATTATCCCATTTCACAGATACTGTTTTGTTTCTACTCATGGTTAGCACTGCCAGCGCACATAATATACCTAAAAATTCCAGATGCTAAGATAAAAGCCCTTGATTCAGGCTGATTGAGGAGATAATATTCGCTAAAATGCAGATGGCACATTAGGTACCTGTGGGAAGCTTGTATATTGAGTTGGAAACAAACACAAACAAAGCCTCTTGGCAAAAATAGGCTCCTGGTAGATGGTAGGTAGGAAGCAACCCAGCAAATGGAGCTGACTGGTGCTGTAGTGTTGTCCACCTGGAGTTGAAATCACCTGAAATATCCCAACCATGGGCCCTGGTACAAAGAAGAAGGTGCTCCTAGCAAAGAGAGAATAGTTGTGCTTTTGGGAAGAGGCAGTGATTAATCTGCAGGCTATGAAAGAAGAGCTCTTAGCAAGCTCCAAGAGATTCAGGGAGAAACCCCTTATGTTCTGGTGAAGATGGTTGAAATTCATAGAATCCTTAAATATTCACCTTCGTGTTGAATAGTTGTACAGATCGAATGGGCCTGATCAGGCAATGCGTACCCAAAGTCAATGGGAATTTTGAGGGCAGATCAAATACCCCACTAGGAGAGATGCAGGCTTTTCAGACAAACAAGGGCAGATGCTAAGCCAATGACGTGATAAGACACCAAACATGTCTAGTCATTTCTGGCAAACAGAAAAGGGTCACACGGGAAATTGTGTTCATTAAAGACCATTGCAATCATCACAAGGTTAGGAAATATGACTCCAGGGTAGAAAGCAAGAGCTGTATTTGACCAAGGATTCTCTCTGACAGATACTTGAATTTCTAAACAAATCTCTGTCTTTTGGCAACTGGTTTCTATTTTCTCTACCCTAATCCAAGTGTTCACATGGACCCACAGATTGGTAGTGAGATCAAGAGAACCTTAGAGATCACCTAGTTCCATCTGTCTTTCTAGGAAACAGAAGCTCAAAGAAATCTAATGAATTCCCCGACGTTACATGGCTAATTTGGGGTGGGGCCAAAGCTAGAAGCTTGGCAGCTTGATTCCTACTTCAGTTACTCTTTCCTGGTCCTTCTTTTCCATATTTCTTGTCAATAATTACAAATTCTGCTCCTCTTTGGTATGGAGAATCCTCAAAGACCTAAAAGTAGACGTTCCATTTGATCGTATGATCCCATTACTAGGTATCTACCCAGAAGAAAAAAAAAATAACCTTACCATAAGGAAATTTGCACTAGAATGTTTATCACAGCTCAATTCATAATCACCAAGATATGGAACCAACCCAAGTGCCCATCAACACGTAAATGGATGTGTGGTATATGTATACCATGGAATACTATTCATCCATAAGAAAGATCTTCACATCTTTTGTATTAACCTGGATAGAGCTGAAGAACATTCTCCTTAGTAAAGCATAACAAGAATAGAAAAACAAAAAGCATCCCATGTACTCAATACTAATATAAGACCAGTAGAAGAACAATCACATGCCCACATGTGAGAA
>CAUYON010017206.1:0-15674 GCA_963573935.1 Arctocebus calabarensis
ATATAGTGATCAAGAAAATGCCATGAAGGCTATCTGTAACAGTATGATCAAAACATTTCTGAATGTATATGAATCGTGCCCTATGATTGCACCAATGTACAGAATTATGATTCAATAAAATTATAAAAAAAAAAAAGAAATGAGTATAATTGTAATGGATGTGTTACTTAGTTCAATGTAAGCATTTCACATTGTATACCGAAGCAGTACCCCAAACCCTATAAATGCATCAATGTACAAAGTTATGATTTAATAAAAAAAGAAAGTTCAAATAATAATAAAAAAAAGAAATATGAAGTGACCATCCTTACCTTTCCTTACTTTTGTTGGTTTAAAGCCTATTGTAGCTGCAAATAAATTTGCAACACCTGCTTTTTTTCTGATTTCCATTTGCCTCAATTATAGATGACAATCCCTTTACCCTGAATCTATGTTTATCTTTTAAGGAAAGGTGAGATTCTTGAATGCTGCAGATGTCTGGCCTGAGTATCCAGGCCAGCCAACCCATGCCTCTTTTGAGGTCAGTTTAAGCCATTCATATTAATTGAGCATATCAATAAGCCAGATAGTATTTTGGGTATTGAGTTTTTAGAAAGTCCAGTGGACATTTTTAATCCTTTTGGGACTATGGAAGTTGGAATTTGATCAAAAGTTTCTGAGTGAGTTTACTTTGATGATGGAGGATTATGTTTCTCCTTATGGAGGAAGGTCTGGAGTGCTGGTTTAGTTATGGCAAATTTCTTCAACATGTGAATGTATTAAAGTTTTTAATTTCTCCATCATAGATGAAACTCAGTTTAGCTAGATACAGGATCCTGGTAGAAAGTAATTTTGTTTAAGGAGATTAAAGGTCAATGATCACCCTCTTCTAACTTGAAAGGTTTCAGCAGAGAGATCTGCAATCATTGTAATGTTCTTCTCCTTGTAGGTTATGGTTTCCTTACGTCTGGCTGCTTGCAGGATATTAACTTTGGCAAAACTAATTATAATGTGTCTATGACTATTTTTATTTCGGTTGAATCGTGCCAATGTTCTGAAACCGTCTGCGATTTGAATTGCAGAATTTCTTGACATGTCTGGAAAATTCTCTTTGATTGTTTCATGAAGTAAAGCCTCTGTATCCTTTGCAGCAACCTCATCACCTTCAGGAATTCCTATAAGGCAAATATTAGATCTCTTCAAATTATCCCAGAGCTCTCTAAGAGAATGATCCATTTTTGTTCTCCACTTTTTTTCCTCTTTGATTGTTTGGGAGCATTCAAAAGCTTTGTCTTCAATGTCAGAGATCCTTTCTTCTGCCTGATCCATTCTGTTACTGATGGATTCCACTGTATTTCTCAGCTTTGGGGGGCTGGAAGTTCTTGCCTCAATGTGTCAAAATCTTTGGTGATTTTGTCTTTGAATTTATTGAATTCTTGAGATATCTTTTGAATTACTCCTTGAAGTTTGAATTCTATCTTTACCTCCATTCTGTTGATCTTATTTGCTATCCAAATTCTGAACTCAATTTCTGATATCTTGACCATTTGTTTATGAATGGGATCTTGTGCTGTGTCTGCCATATCATTCCTTGGGGGAGTTTTTCTACTTTGATTATTCATGTTGCCAGAGTTTTTCCACTCATTCTGCCTCATGATTGTTTTTCACCATTGTCTAGATGGACAAGGTGAAATTGGATTTGGAGTTCCTGGAGGTGTGGTTAACCAGCCCTTTGTCAAGGATCTGGGACTGATGACTGCAGCTTTTTCCCCTATAGCTTTGCAAAGGACCCGCACAGTATTATAGTCTGAAGCTGAGAAAACCTGCTTGGTGTGGTGGGGTTAGGTGGCTCTGTCTTATACTCAGATGTTTCTTGTCTGACCTTAGTGGAACAATAACTCTGGTGAAGTCCTAGCTGTGGAGAATTACAAGCACCCAAGATACCCCACCCCCCTGGACAAAAACTGGAAGAAGAAAATCAACCCTTCCCATTACAACACAACCAGGGTACCACCCTAGAGGGTCCTTGAGAGATTGGCCCAGATTAGAAGTTCCAAGCCAATTGACCCACTCAGTACGAACTCTCAAGTGGAAGAGTTCAAAAGTTCTCCAGCAACTAGATGGCAGAGGTCTATTGTCTGCTCAAATTTGGCTCATTCTAGTGCTCTGTAGAGTCAGAAAGGCCTTCCCAGTAGTAGTGTTGGACCAGAGGGCTGTGTCTCTTTTTCCACTTTGCTCTTCTTTTATGCCCAGTCACTTGTGACTCCACAGAGCTGAGGGATTGCTCCCTCCAATAAGCAGATGTGTCAGGGCTTTGTGCCTGCCAGTCAAAGGAAAGTAAATGCCCCTGAGGCCCAGCCAATACCTGCAGCCACCAGCCGGCTAGGGGATCTGAGGCCTGACTGCCTCGCATACTCAATAACCACTAGCGAGTGTTCCACTTTGGCTCAGTCTAATACTGAGGGTAAGAAGTCAGCAAATGCTTTCTCCCTCAGCCACTGCGCCTTTGCCAATGTTACTCTGTAGCACCAGTATCCCTATAGAATGAGTTCTGGTTTCCTTTGGCAGTCCTCAGAGTTGGGAAGGTATCTCTCCAAAATTAGATCCTGGTGGGATCACTCTATTGTTGCTGGATCTTTGTGGGAAGTGATCCCGTGCAGCTCCCAGGCAACTGCCACAGCCAGGGAGTCTGGCTGTAGGAGCAGCTCTGGACCGTGGGGCACATGGATCCAGCAGCAGGGCGGGGGACACTGCACACATTTCTGGCAGTGCCTAGCACCTGGTGACTTCAAGGAAAGTGCTCGGCTCACAACCCTGGCCTGGTGGGGTGCGGAGGCTCCTGGCAGGGCTGAGCATGGGGGTCAGGGCACAGAACGCATGGCTCTAGCAGGGTGAGAGGTGAGGCTCTGGATGGGCGGAGGAGGGGCGCTTGGTCCAGCAGGGCAGGGGATGCTGCTCATGAGCCTCTTCCCACACTCTGCAAGGGTTAGGCTTCTGGTTCATCAGGCAAGGAGGGAAGTGTGGACTGTAAGTTCAGAATGGCAGGGAAAATGTTAGTTCAATTTTTCCGCCTAGCAAGAGAGTGGTCATGGTCACAACAGGGTCCCTTTGGGGAAGTAGACCCCACTTCCTACAGTTCTCACCCATGGGGTGAGACAAGAGGTCCTCAGTTCACTGCTCTCTTGTAGAAAACCTACAAGAGCAAACATAAAGAAAAAGAAAAATACACACACACACAACTCTCTTGGGGGAGGGGATGGACACTTTTCCTTTGAGATGAATTTTGCACCTGAAGTTTGCTTTCTTGGAGTCACAGCTTGCCTCAGCAGAGGTGACCTGCAGTTATTACTCTTCTCTCTGAGCTCAGCTCCCAGTCTTCAGCTTAATTGGGTACTTTCTGGACATAATCCTTCCCTCTGGATGGGAACTTCACTCTGGATGGGACTTGTTATTGGGCCCTCTCCCTTTTATTTTGTACTCTTTTCTTGGGCAATTATTGATTTTCAATGGATTCCTTTATCAAGTGACATCCTTCAGGCACCTCAATATCAACATATACAAAATTTAACTCGTGACTCATTTCATATTTGCTTTTCCTTTCACATCTCTTATTTCAGTGAATAATACTGCAACCTACACAGTTGACAAAGGCTAAACTATTATAGCACTCCCAATTTTCAGTCACCCCCACCCACATCCAATCTATCAATAATTATTGTAAAGCCCATTCCCTAAAATCTTAAAAAACACACACACAAATTATTCTCTAGTTAAAAAAAAAACCAAGAAGACAAGAAGATTCTATTTTCTCTTCTGTTTCACCACAATATAGCACATGGCTGTTGTCAATAAATATGGCAAAATTAGTAAACCAGCCAATAATGTGACAAAAGGATGAGTGTGCATTTTTCTATACATCCTCATTGTTACTATTCTATTTTGGGTCATTATTACTTCTCGCCTGAATTGTCACCATGTCTTGCTAATTGATCTGTCTAGGTTTAGTCATCTGCTTTAATTATCACATCATGCTGTAGTCCCATTCACTTCTCTATTCAAGTCATTTCTTTGCTTAAAACTCTTCAGAATCACAAAGGTAGAATAGTTGCTATTTTTTCTATTTTTCTCACTATGTACAAGGCAACATCCTGGATGATATGTATAAAACAAGGGCTGAATGAAACAGCTCAAAAGATGAATGGAGAGGACAGAAAAATCAGTAAATTTGAAGATAGCACAATAGGAATTATCTAATTCAAGCAACAATTTAATAAAAATATGAAATAAGCCAGACACAGAAAGACAAATACCATATATTGTCATTTATATGTGAAAGCTAAAAAAGTTGATTTTATAGAAGTAGAGAGTAGAATACTGGCTATTAGAAGCTGTGAAGTGGTGGGAGGTATTGCCAGAGGTGGGTTAACAGGTACAAAAAGGCATCTAAAGAAGAAGAATAAGTTATAGTCTTCTGTAACACTGTAGGGTAACTATAATAAACAACAACTTATTGCATATTTTCAAATAGCTAGAAAAGAAAATTTTTAATGTTCTCAACACAAATTACCCTGATTTGATCATTAAACATTGTGCATGTGCTTTGACATATCACACTGTAGCACATAAATATGTACATTTATTATCTTACTTTATAATTTTGAAATTGCTTTCTCTTTTGTCTTGTGATTTTTTTTGAGGTGAAATTTAAGTTTTTGTAGTACTATTATACCTATCTTGAGTGTCTTGCTTGTACTGTATCACATCATACCTTTGTTTAATTCTTAATAAACTGTTCACTTGTTTAAAAAATAAATAAATAAATAATAAAAATAAAAACCATCTGAAGAACCAAAAAAGTACATTTATTATGTGCTAATTAAAAATAATAATAAAAGACAAAATAGACTGAAGGCAAATAAACAGACACAGGAATTCATGGTGCTATAACAAAAGATTTAACATTCTTATAATCAGAGTTCTAGAAGGAGAATAGAAAGAGAACAAAGGTGAAAAACATTCAAGAAATAATAGCTAAAAACTTCTTAAATTTGGCAGACATAATCTACACATTCAAGAAGATGGGCAACCTTGAAAAAGAAATTTACACCAAGACAAATCATATTCAAACTTCTGAAAACTAAAGGCAAAAAGATCCTTGGAAGAAGTTAGAGAAACACAACATATTACAAGGACAAGATAATTTCAATGGTAACAAATTTCTCATCATAAATGATGAAACAAAAAGGAAGTTGTATATTTTTCAAGTATTGAAAGAAAATTATTGTTAAATGAGAATCCTATATCCAATGAAAAATATCTATCAGGAATTAAGTGGAAATCAAAGTATTATTTGGAGAAGGAAAATTAAGAGAATTTATCACCCACAGACCTACTACTACCTTCACACAATAGCTAAAAGATGTTCTCTAAACTAAAAAAAGGAAACAGTAAAGGAAAGAATCTTGGAACACCAGGAAGGAAAAATGAAAATGGAAGGCAAAATAAGTGAATAAGACTTTTCTCTTCCTGAGTCTTCTAAGGTAAATTTGATAGTCAAAGCAGGAATTATGATATTGTATGATATAGTTACAAATATAGAGAAACTATTTAAGACAATTATGTCACAATTGTAGAAGGATGAAGGAATGTAAATAGAGGTAATATTTTTACACGTCACTCAAACTATTCAAGGATAAATTAGTAGACTTTGGTAAGATATATATGTAATGTAATACCCAAAACATCATTAAAAGCTATACAAAGAGATAACATTGAAAATCACTAGGAGTAAATCAAAATGGTATTCAAAAATACTGTTCAAGAAACACAGAAGACATAAAAAGGAAACAGATAAACAAAAAGTAAAAGTACAAACCCAAATAATAATCATAAACATATATTGAGGGATATATTTGCATTAAATGTAAGTGGTCTAAATATACCAAATAAAGACAGAGATTTGTGAAATGAATACAAAAACATGACACAAATATATACCATACACAAGAAACTTATATTAAATATAAAGATATTGGTAGATTAAAAGTAAAAGAATGAGAAAACATATACCATGCAATCATTAAAGGAGTAGAGCACAGTGGCTATATTAATATCAGGTGAAGTAGATTTCAGAGCAAAGAATTTTACCGGAAACAGAGATGAATGGTATATGAGGGTTAATTCACTAAGAAAATATAGCAGTCCTAAATGCTTATGCACCAAACAGGATTATGAAATATATGAAGCAAAAATTGGTCTAATTAAAAGGACTAACAGAGAACTCCATAATTACCATTTAGGACTTCCATACCCCTCTTTCAGAAATTGATAAAACAACAACACAAAAAATTACCAAGAATATGGAAGAATTCTAAAACACTATCAACCAACAGGGTGTAATAGAAATTTATAAAACCACTCCACTAAACAACAGCAGAATACACAACAATTTCAAGTGCCCACAGAATATATATCAAGATAGACCACATCCAAAGGCATAAAAATCAGTGCTAAGAGAAAAATTTATAGAACTAGCCCATGCATTCAGAAAAGTAGAAAAGTCTGAAATCAATTATCTAGACTCTTATCTCAAAAACCTGGAAAGAAGAGGAGGAAAAAAAACTTGATGCAAACTAGGGGAAGGAAATAATAAAGAAAAAGCAAACAAATAAGAAAAAAGACACAGATTACCAATACAAGGAAGTAAGAGTCACTATCACTACACATCCTCAGATGTCAAAATAAAAGATTATAAAAGAATAGTATGAACAACTCCATATTCATCCATTTAAGAAGCTAGATGAAATTGACCAACTCCTCAAAATCATAAATTATCCTAATTCACTCAATATAAAATAGCTCATTTGAATAAATCTATAATTGTTAATGGAAATAAACTTAAAATTTGATAATTCCCATATAAGAAATTTCTAGGCCCAAATGGTTTTACTGGAGAATTCTGCCAATGTTCAAAGAAATAGTCACGTCAATTTTCCACACTTTCATCTAGAAAGTAGACAAGGAGAGAGCATTTTCACATTTATTTTATGAAGCCAATGTCACTCTGTTATCATAAATCATATAAAGAGAGTGTAGAAAAACCCTACATACCAAAAGTTGAAAAAATAATTAACAAAATATTAAGAAATAGAATTCAGGCAAATATAAAAGAATTATAGACCATGACCCAGTGCAGTTCATTTCAAACATGCAAAAGTGTTTCAATATTTGGAAATCTCCAATGTAATTAATCACATTAACATTTGAAAGAAGAAAATTGCATGCAGAAAAGACATTTAACAAAATTTAACATTCACTCAGGATATAAACTCTCAGAAAAGTAGAATTAGAAGGGAACTTTCTTATCTCAGTAAAGAACATCTATGAAAAACCATAAATTAACATTATACTTAATGGTGATAGACTGAACGCTTTCCTCCTAAAACTGGGAACAAGGCAAGGACACGCAGTCTCATCATATTTAATATAATGTTATAGTGTAGAAATTCTAGCAAGAGAAATACAGCTAGAAAAGAAAACAAAAGACATGCAGATCAGGAAAAAAGAAATAAAACTCTTGTACTTGTAGCTGATAAAATTATCTAAGTAGAAAACCCCAAAGAATCTAGAAAGAACAAATACATAAAAATAACAACAAATATACAAACTCCTAGACCTAGTATGTAATTTCAGCAATCAAAATAATATTTATAATCATTCAAAAATAAAATATTTAGGTATAACTTTAACAAAATATGGGAAAGACTTCATACCATATCAGTGAAAGACATCAAAGAACATCTAAATAAATGGAGATACATACATATTCATGAATCAGGCGATTCAACATAGAAAATATATCAATTCTCCCCAAATTAATATACTGGTTTAAAAATTCCTATTAAAATTCTAACAAGATTTTTATTTATTTTTTCTAGCAAGATTTTTAGTACACATATACAAGATTATTCTAACATCTATATGGAAAAGTAAAGGAACTAGAATACCTTAAACAATTCTTTAAAAAAGGAAGGGGAAGGAATCAGTTTACTCAAACCAAGTAAACTTGATTCCTACAGCTATCAAGATTGTGTGTTATTGGCCAAGGTAAAGATGCACACATTAACAGAATTAGAACAGACAATCCAGAAATAGAAGCACATTCATATACTCAATAATTTTGTAATGAAGATGCACTAGCAATTTACCAGAGGCAAAATAGCCTTTTCCAAAAAGGTTCTTAAGCCATTTGACACCTTGGGCAACAAAATGAACCTTAAGGTAAGTCTCACACCTTATTCAAAACGTAACTGAAAATGGAAAATAGATGTAAATGTAAAACGTGAAACTAAAACTTTTATTTAAAAACAAGAAAATCTGGCTCGGCGCCTGTGGCTCAGCGGGCTAAGGCGCCAGCCATGTAAACCTTAGCTGGTGGGTTCCAATCCAGCCTGGGCCCGCCAACCAACAATGACAGCTGCAACCCAAACAAAAAAAAATAGCCAGGCATTGAGGCGGGCGCCTGTAGTCCCAGCTACTTGGGAGGCAGAGGCAGGAGACCCGCTTGAGCCCAGGAATTGGAGGTTGCTGTGAGCTGTAATGCGACGGCACTCTACCCAGGGTGACAGCTTGAGGCTCTGTCTCAAAAAAAAAAAAAAACAAGAAAATCTTCACAATCACAAGATAAATAAAAACTTCTTAGACTTGACTTCAAATATAAGATCTATGAAAGGGAAAATTGATAAATAGGAGTACATCAAAATTGAAAACTTTTACTTTTAGAAAGAGTCTCTTTCAAGGATGAAAAGAGAAGCTATAGGATGGGCAACAATATTTGTAAACCAAATGCCCAATAAAAAGCAGTCCCACCAGGTTACATAATGTCCTCCTCATTTATATAAAAATACTGAAATGACAGAATTATAGAAATGAAAAGCATATTAGTGGTGGCCACGGCTTAAAGGATAGAGAGATGGAAGGATGTACAGGTGGGTATAAAAGGGCAAAATGAGGGATTTGTGTAGTGATGGAAGGAAGGTTCTTCACCTTGACTTGTCAATGACAATAACTTGACTCTGGTATTGTTTTTCTTTATTTTTTTATTTTATTTCATTTATTTATTTACTTGAGACAGAGTTTCTCTCTGGGTGCCCTGGGTAGCGTGCTGTGGCATCATAACTCAAAGCAACCTCAAACTCTTGGGATCAAGTGATCCTCTGCCTCATTTTTTTTCGAGATGGGGAGAATAGCCATAGCTAGAATCATAGCCTACAAGGCTCTATGTGATCTGTTAGCCTCATTCTTTGGCATGCTGGTCTCAAATTTATTTGCTTAAGTAATCTGCCTACCCTGGCCTCCCAGAGTGCTAGGATTTCAGGCATCAGCCACCAAGCCCAGCTGGACTCTGGTATTATATTAAATTTTTAAAAATTGCTATCATTGGATGAAACTGGATCAAGGTTGTAGGAAAGCTCCATGTATTATTATTTCTTATAACTGCATATGAATCTACATTTATAGCAAAATAAAATTTAAAGTTTCTATTTTTAAAAAACCAGGCTTTTTTCCCTTTTGCTCCTAAGGAAAAGACAAATACATAGTATGACCTATAAGGCCTGGGATTTTCTGACCCCTGCATAATTAAATCTTTATCATTTACCATGTCCCCTCTGTTATCGACCCATACTGGAATGTTTTTTCAGCATATGGAACTCAAGTTGGTCTTCCCTCATTCAGGGCCATATATCAAGCTATTTTTTCTTCCTGAATCATTTCTCCCTCCCTTTCTTTACTATTTTGACTCCCATAGGTTTTATTTATTTATTTGTATTTTGTTTGTTTATTTATTTATTTTTTTTATAGAGACAGAGTCTCACTTTATCACCCTTGGTAGAGTGATCCCATAGGTTTTAGTATAGAAGTCATTACTTTCTGGAAACTTTTCTTACGTAACACTTACAAATTTGGATTAGATGTCCCTCCTCTTAAGCTGCAATAGCACTCACTATTCTCCTTTGCAAGTATCAGCTGATCAGACTTAGGCTCATTCTCTTCCATTGGACCACAATCTTCATGAGAACAAAAATTGTGCCTATTTTGTACATTACTGCATACCAGACACCTAGAACAGTGCATGACCCATAGTAGATGTCCCCTCCTCCCAAAAAAAAATCTTTGCTGAATGAACGAATAAATAAAGCAAGCCCCAGGCCCAAATTACTAGTAAACTAAAACATGATCTATCCCAACGACTTCATTACTCTAGCCAAAATACCCTTCTGTCTTCCCTTTCACTCCTCTGTTCACACTCATCTCTCAGAAAATCTTGTGACTCTAGCTTTGAAACATTTGTGGCTGTACCTTTATTTTCTCACCATCTCTACTACTACAACCCCATGCCAAGCTACCACTACCTTTTTCCTGAACTGTTATAAGAGCTTCTGGACTGGTCTAACTTTACCATCTATCATAAACCTTTAACGCGTTATCACAGCCTATAAGGCTCTATGTGATCTTTCTTCAGAAAATTTACACATCTCTGGGCCAAGTAGAACGATACACACACACACACGTTTGCATATCCTACAAACACACACATACAGGTTTACATAGAAATATCTTTTCAAAAGGCACTTTCACCTATACATATGTATGCCTATATATGTATATGTGGGGGATATATATATATTTATTTATATTTATATTAGAAACTAAACTTGAGTCTGTTATAGAGAGAACAGAAATTAAACAGGTTGGTTCACTAAATTCAAGTCATATAGAATTCCAAAAATATAGACTCCAAATTAGTTTCTATCATACAGAGTTTAAAGACTCTGTTAAAAAATGATAAATATTCTAACAGTTGAACTCACAACCGGACTTTAGAAAAATCCTGATTGATTAGTATAGTACAACATTCTAAGGATCCAGAAAGTTTACAAGTTAAGCAAGGTTAAATCAGCATATTGCAGTGGCATGTAGATCTCTTAAAATACATAATTCAGAGAACACCAAAAGAGGTGATGTCAGCAAGAAAGCAAATTATGAGTTACCAATGCTTATCCACTCATAGAAACAGCAATTCGAATAGCCATGCACAAAAAGCCTTCATAAGACCTCATCAGCTAAGGTGAGATATTACCATATCTGACTGGAACACAAAAATAAAAAAGGATATATTGAAGAAGATAGAAAGATAGTTTTCACATTACCCACATCACCCCTTACCAAGCTGAGAGAGAGAGAGACCCTCTACATCAGGGAACTAGACTGAAGAGCACCAAATTTAACTGCAGAGTCCAGCACCAGGCCAGCCACAGTGAATTCCAGTGCCAGGCCAGGCCCTATAGACTCATACTGCAGGCCTGTACCCACAGACCCCAGTGACAGGTGTACCCATTGAGCCTAACCTCTAGGCCAGACCCTGTGAACCCAGGCACAAAACCAGCCTGCCTGAGTGCCAGTCAGTTCACCCTGAATCTCTGCTGAAGTCAGTCTGTAAATTGGAAGAGGTGCCTATTTATTCAAATACACCAAAACCGAGGTAGCCACAAGAATGAACAATTACTCTCTGACAGAACACTGGGACTTTAGTGATACACTGTCAGGCCTGTCTCAAACCAGAACATAACAGCAGCAAAACTTTATAGGGACACCAAAGCTTTGTAGAAAACTAGGAAGGAATTAGGGGCTCGGTACCTGTGGCTCAAAGGGCTAAGGCATCAGCCACATACACCTGAGCTGGCGGGTTCGAATCCAGCCTGGGCCCGCCAAACAACAATGACAGCTGCAACCAAAAAATGGCCAGGCGTTGTGGCAGGCGCCTGTAGTCCCAGCTACTTGGGAGGCAGAGGCAAGAGACTCACTTGAGCCCAGGAGTTGGAGGTTGCTGTGAGCTGTGATGCCACACACTCTATCCAGGGTGACAGCTTGAGGCTCTGTCTCAAAAAAAAAACAAGGAGTTAGGAACACACAAAAGACAGTCTCTTCAATAAGTGGTGCTGGGAAAACTGGATATCCAAATACAGAGAATAAAACTAGACCCTATCTCATACCATATATAAAAATAAACTCAAAAAAGGAGTAATGACTAAAAGGTAAGACCTGAAACTGTACACTTACTAGAAGAAAACATAGGGACAAATATCCTTTAACATGATCTGGGTAACGATTTTTTGGATAAGTCCCCCAAAGCACAGGTAGCAAATGGAAAAATACATGAAAGTGATTATTATATCAAACTAAAAAGCTTATGCAAAACAAAGGAAACAATCAACAGAGAAAAGACACAACCTACAGAACGGGAGAAAATAGTTATTTATAAATCATACATCTGCTAAGGGGCTGATATCCAAAATATATAAGGAACCCAACCAACTCAATAGCAGAAAAATGATCGATCCAATTTACAAAATAGGCAAACGACCTGAATAGACATTTCTCAAAAGAAGACGTACAAATGGCCAATAGTTATATGAAAAAATGCTCAACATCACTAATAATCATAAAAATTCAAATCAAAACCACAAATGAGATATCATCACCTCATACCTGTTAGAATAGTTAGTACCAAAAAGAGAAAAGATGACAATTGTTTATAAATATGTGGAGAAAAGAGAACTCTGGCATGCATGCTATTTGTGGTCATGTAAGTAGGCACAGTCTTTACTGAAAACAGTTTGGAGATTTCTCAAAAGACTAAAAATAGAATTTCCATACACTCTTGCAATCCCACTTCTGCATGTATGTCTAAAAGAAAGGAAACAGTACTTCAAAGAGATGTCTGCACTCCCCTGATCATCGCAGCATTATTCACAATAGCTAACACATGGAAACAACCTTTATCTGCCAACAAATGAATTGATAAAGAAAAGGTGGTGATGTGTGTGTATCTATGTGTATACAGACCATGCAATACTATTCAGCTGGAATAAAGAAGGAAGTTTTGGCTCGGTGCCTGTAGCTCAAGTGGCTAATGTGCCAGCCACATACAGCAGAGCTGGTGGGTTCAAATCCAGCTCGGACCTGCCAAACAGCAATGACAACTACAACCGAAAAATAGCTGGGTGATGTGGCGGGCACCTATAGTCCCAGCTACTTGGGAGGCTAAAGCAAGAGACTCGCTTAAGCCCAGGAGTTGGAGGTTGCTGTGAGCTGTGATGCCACGCACTCTACCCAGGGCAACAGCTTGAGGCTCTGTCTCAAAAAAAAAAAAAAAAAGAAGGAAGCTTTGTCATTTGTGATATGGATGTACCAGGAAAACATCATGCTAAATGAAAGAAACTCTCACAGAAAGATGAATTATCTATCTGCATTATCTCACTTCTGTGGAATCTAAGAACATTGAACTCATAGAAGCAGAGTAGAATGATGATTGCTACAGGACAGGAGATGAGGGAAATGAGGAGATGTTTTCAAAGTTTCAGTTTTGCTGGATAAATAAGTTCTAAAGTTCTAATGTCCAACCAGGTGACTATAATCAATAATACTATATGGTATACTTGAAATATGCGAAGAGTGTGTCTTAAATGTTCTCACCACAAATAAAAGGTAACTATGCAAGGTAATGGATGTATTCATTAGCTTGACCAAGGTGATCATTACACAATCTATGTGTATATGAAAATATTGCATTCCAGACCTTAGATACAGTTTTTATTTGTCAACATCATTGACATCGATAAAGATGGAAAAAATAAAATCCTTAATTCCTCATAGAATTACTTTAAACACTTAATAATACACCAAAGGATAGAATAAAAGAATGAAAAACTGCCCAAGCAGAAAAAGTTTCTTTTACAAAATCGGATCTTATTTCCTGAGTCATTGGTGAAGTAATAATTCTTGGAAATTCTTATTAAGTGCATTAAGATAAACATGGTCATTACTTTACAGCAACTGTCTACTCTTACCTCACTGTGGTTTTCTTCTCCTCCCTCCTTCCTACTCCTGCCTGAACCCAAACCTCCATTTGTATTAGGAGGCTCAATTGCAAAGAAGGGACGCATCCCTTTATGGTTTTGACAGCAAAAACATTACTTTGAGACTATGAATTTCTAAATAACCACAATATTTTCCATAGTTGTGTCTAAATTATGGATTTTTTAACCTAGTCAAATATTTGGAATCTGTCAGTAAACTATACATTTTGGGCAAATACAAATATATTTTACATTATTACAATCAAAAAGTCCTCCCCTTTATTTTTCCGTGGCTGCAATCAAGGCAACAATATCTTGAGCATTGCAAACAGAAACATTATTTTAATACTTGCACATTGAAAGAAAAACTACATGTCATGAATTGGGTATCTATATTATTATCAAGGATGCTAGAAACTGAATTCCCTTTGGTGGTTTTCTGACACTGTTTAATGGTAGCTTTATTACAAGCCATCTCCATGTAAATAAAAGAAAAATATATTTAAACAAGTTGAGATAAATGTGTATGATTCACCAGCACAGTTATCTCAAGAGTTTGCAGGCTTATGATCACAACTGATAGGAAGATTTATCGCCACAGCTGCCTTTGTTGAACTTCTTTTCTTTGCATTTGAAGGAATCAAATTTCTTCTTGGAGATTAGTCATTTGTGGGGGTACCACCAACTGCACAATGCTTCTGTTATGAATGAGGTACAGTCCTCTCTTGCTGTCTTCCAGTCCTAATTTGTATCCCTTTTTGTGTCTTTCTCACAAATTTTAATGACTTACATTGTTAAGTTTTAGTTGTTACTCAAGCCTAGAGCTTCAGGTTCCCTTGTTTGATAGTTAAATGGTAATCTCACAAGGAAGGATGGGATGAAATGATGTTGACTCATGTTGACAAGGATGCAATCTGAGCAAAAGGGAACTTCTACACAGGGCATGAAAGGGGGAAGGGAGCAAACTTCTAGGGTAGCTATAAATGTACCAAGCACTGTGTTAGGCTCTTTACTGAAATATTTTATCTTGTTCCTGAAGCAATCCTGCAAGAGATAGGTGATATTTCCCTTTTATATATGAGAAAAATGACTTTCTAAGACTGTGCAACTTATTAGCCACTGAGCAGGCATAAGAACCCAGACACAAATGACTCTAAAGCAGCGGTTCTCAACCTGTGGGTTGCGACCCCTTTTAGCAATGAAAATGCATTGGAGCATTAGGAAGGTTGAGAACCACGGCAAAGCTTTCATGTACTTTTTCTCCATTTGTTCATCTCACCACTGGAGTCCTAGAATATAATTGGACAATATATTCTTACCATTACACAAATTATGTAGATTTAAAAGCAACAATTTTATCAAGAAATAACTCACATATCATATAATTCACCCTTTTAAATTGCATGATTCAATGGCTTTCAGCATTTTCACAGAGTTGTGCAACAATCACCACAGTAAATTTTAGATTATTTTCATCAGTTCAAATAGAAACCCTAGATACTTTACCTATCACCTACATTTCACTTCACCCTCAGTCCCAATCTCAAGCTACCACTAATATAATTTCTAAATTATAGAAATTATAAGTTTGCCTAAAATTTGCCTAAAGTTGGCTATTACATGGACACTTCATATAAAGTGGAATCATACAATATATGCCTTTTGGAGACCAGCTTTTTAAAATTAGTAGGTTTTCTCTTAGCAGGGTACTGGTGAAACTTATTAAAGGTAGAGTATCAATGTCTTTACATAGTGATCAAGAAAATGCCATGAAGG
>CAUYON010017207.1:0-13045 GCA_963573935.1 Arctocebus calabarensis
TGTTTTCACATAGTAAATGAGAAAATCTCATGAATGTTATGTCAATCAGGTTGATAAAAATATCTCAGATTGCATGTGAAGCCCGCACACTGTACCCCATGATTGAACTAATGTACACAGCTATGATTCAATAAAAAAATAAAATAAAATAAAATAAATTTATTCAGATACAATTCACACATGATATAATTCATCCTTTAAAAGTGTGTAATGCAAAGGTTTTAGTATATTCCTGGAGCTATTCAACCATCACCTCATCTCAAATGGAAACATTTTTATTACCCAAAGAAAAAACACTATTCCCATTATCAGTCAATTTCCATATCATGTTAATCATTGAATAACCATTAATTTACTTTTGGTCTCTATAGATTCTTCTGTTGTGTACATTTCATTTAGAGGAACTTTACTTAACAAATGCCAGCAGTGTAACCTGGTTCTTTGTACCCTCAATGATTTTCCAATAATAAAAAAAAAAAATAGTCATACATTCCCTGATTTTTTTGTGATTGATTTTTTTCTTTTTTCTTTTTTTTTTTTTTTTGTAGAGACAGAGTCTCACTTTGTTGCCCTCGGTAGAGTGCTGTGGAGTCACAGCTCACAGCAACCTCCAACTCCTGGGCTTAGGCGATTCTCTTGCCTCAGCCTCCCGAGTAGCTGGGACTACAGGCACCTGCCACAGTGCCCGGCTATGATTTTTTCATTTAGCAGGATGTTTTCTAGGGATATATATATCATCAGTACTTCGCACCTTTTAATTGCTGAATAATATTCCATTTTATAGATATACCACATTTTATTTATCCATTCATCAGCTAATAGCCATTTGGGTTGTTTCCATGTGGCTGTTATGAATAATGATGTTATCAACATTTACATACATATTTTTCATGGATGTATGTTTTTAGTTCTCTTGGGTATATACCTAAAAGTCAAATTTTGGGATCATGTAGTAACTATATGTTTAACTTTTTGAGGAGTTGCTAAATTGCATTCTAAAGCGTCTCCACCAGTTAATATTTCCACCAGCAGTGTTTGAAGGTTCCAATTTTACCACAAAATCAGTAATTGTTTTTTTGATTATAGCCATCCTCGTTATTGTAAAGTGGTGCCTCATTGTGGTTTGATTTGCATTCTTCTACTAGCTAATGATGTTGAACATCGTCTGTGTAATTTCTGTGGTGAAGTGTCCAAATATATTTCCCATTTATCAATGAGGTTACTGATCTTCTTATTTTTTAGTTGCAAGTGCTCTTTATATATTCTGAATAATTATTGTTTTATCACATATATGAATTGTACAGTCTGGAACAGAATTTTTATTTTCATAGTGTGTTTTGAAGAACAAAAATATGTATCTTTTGAGACAAGGCCTTGGTCTGTTTCCCAGACTATAGTGTGTTGGTGTTATCATAGTTCACGGCAATGAAGTGTAAAAATATTTTTAAATGTCATGAATTCCAATTTATTAATTTTATTTTTTCCATGTCTTATTAAGAAATCTTTGCTTAGCTCAAGGTAGAATACAATTTTCACAACATTTCTATATTCTACAAATTTTAAAGTTTTAGCTTCTACATTTTGAGCTATAATCAGTTTGCAATAAATTTTTGTCTTTGGTTCTTGGTAGTGATTAAAGTTCACTTTGTTTCAAATTTGATATGGCTATCAAATTTTCTCAGCACTATTTATTGAAAAGACTATTCTTTTCGTAGTGATTTGCTTTGGTAACTTTAATGAACATCAGTTTACCACAAATGTAATGATTTTCTCTGTGTTCTCTATTCTTTGTCCATTCATTCTAGTTTATTTTGTGTTTACATAACAGAATATCTGAGACTGGGCAATTTATAAAGAAGAAAAATACATTTCTCAAAGTTCTGGAGTTGGAGAAGTTCAGCATCTAGGAGCCAGCATTTGATGTCTGGTAAGGACCTTCTCAGTGGCTCCTCCTGAGGGGAGGAATGCTGTGTCTTCACATGGCAGAAGGCAGAAAGGCAAGAATTTCTTCCGTCAGGCACTTTTATAATGGCATTAATTCATTCAAGAGGGCAGAGCTCTCAGAACCTAAATTTCTCACAAAAGTCCGCACCCCCCAACATTGTTGCATTGAGGATTGTTTCTTTTTTTTTTCAAAGTTAATCAGGTACTTCATTTATGAAATAAGGATCACATTCATCTCCAAAAATCTATTAGGAGATAATAGCCATGTTTTAGAAGTAAGGAACCTACAAATAACAGTGTTAAGTAACTTATTCAGAGAAGCAGGTGGTCTTGGCCAATCTGTTATTTTTAAACCAAGACTGGCCCAATTCAAGTTCCCATGCTGCTCCCATACATTACATTATGTCGTCTCCCAGGATTACAACAGATATTGTGACAATTTTATTTATAGATCAAGCATTCTCAATTCTGGCTGTATACTCATGACAACTGAAGAGTTAAGAAAAGTGTTTATTTACCATGGCTCTCGTTCCAGGCATTGTTCTAAATAGTCTGACAGGTACTTCAGTATGTTTAGCCATATTTTCAAATTTCAAAGCATTATGGCAGTACTCATTTTTTGATTACATGTATTGCTTTTGAAATGCTTGAGTCAGGGTAGTAATTGTGCTCATCACTCGGATAGTTCTCATTTTACTTGTTAGGCAGGTTTTCAGCCATCACCTCAGCCTTCTCCCTGCTTGAGTTCCATTGCGTTTTATTTCTCTCCATGCAAATGTGTGTTCATTGCTAAGCTCCATATTGATAGTGAGTATATATTTCCCTTAGAATAATGGTTTCCAGTTCCATCTAAACTTTTGCAAAAGGGATTAAGTCATCTTCATGGCTGAGTAGCATTTTATGATAGGCATATACCACATTTAAAAAAAAATGTTTAAATAGCAATTTTTACTCTGTCCAGATCTTGTAAGAGATTAACTATGGCCAATAAATTTCTAGGCAAAACTCACTTGTGTGTCTGTGAATGTGCTCTGAGTGGAGCTCAGAGGAAAGCAATCCAGCAGGTAAGCCTTCATCAGAGTCACTGCACCAGTTGGATCCGAGCTGGAAGACCCAAGCTGGGGAGGATAATGAATAGAGATTTAGATGTAGAGCCTGTATATTGACAGGGCATCCAAAGTGATTCCATCAGAGTGCTGCCCTGTAGATGGTGCTTGCTCCACAGCAGCCCTGACAATGGTGGTTTGGCTTCTGCCTATAGAAGCCTACCTTGAACTCGTGGTGGCATGTTACAGTGGTGTCCATTTTGGTACTTTTGTCCTCTGCAAGTTAGGGTGAGTGGTGCAGAGTTTGTGTACACCTTAATGAATACCACATTTTGTTAATGCACTGGTGACTTGGGCACTTGGGTTGATTTTGTGTCTTTGCACTTGTGAGTTGTATTGCAATAAACATTTAAATACAGTGTCTTGGCCAGGCAGGGTGGCTCATGCCTGTAATCCTAGCACTCTGGGAGGCCGAGGCAGGCAGGTTGCCTAAACGCGTGAGTTTGAGACCAGCCTGAGCAAGAGCAAGGCCCCCGTCTGTAAAAATAGCTGGGCGTTATGGCAAGCGCCTACAATCCCAGCTACTAGGGAGGCTGAGGCAAGAGAATCGCTTGAGCCCAAGAGTCTGAGGTTGCTGTGAGTTATGACACCACTGCTCTGTACTGAGGTGACAAAGTGAGACTCTGTCTCTAAATAAATAGATAAATAAATAAATAAATGCACGAGTCTTTTTGATAAAATGACACTTTTTTCCTTGGTGTAAATACTCTATAGTGGGATTCTGGATCCAATGGTAGGTCTAATTTTAGTTCTTTGAGGTATCTCCATACTATTTTCCAGAGAAGCTGTGACTAATTTGCAGTCCCACCAACAGTGTATAAGCATTCTTTTCTCTCAGCATCCACACCACCACGTATTATTTATTGACTTTTTAAAGAAACGTCATTCTGACTGGGGTAAATTGATATCTCATTGTGGTTTTACTTTGCATTTCGCTAAGGCTTAGTGATCCCTGGTCCTCCCCGGGCGTAGTGTGCTGCTCTTGATTTGTCTGTGGGGTGCCTCTCTGCTTTGAGGATGGAGCCTCCAGACAAACAGACTGGGGAGGGCCAGTGAGCAGGGAGCTCACAGTCTGAGTACCCCTTAGTCCACTGTTGCACTTCAAGAGGACGTACTTGAGCTCCACTCTGTGGAAGCCTTGATGTGGTGGCTTCATTGTGTGTCTCAGCAGCCTTGGCCGGGGGAGGAGAAAGGGAGGAAAAGAGGGGGTAGGATGGGTGGAGGGAGAGTGATTGGTGGGAACACACTTATGGTGCATCTTAGCAGGGTACTGGTGAAACTTATTAAAGGTAGAGTATCAATGTCTTTCTATAGTGATCAAAAAAAATGCCATGAAGGCTGTCTGTAACAGTACGATCAAAATAGTTCTGATTGTATATGAAGCACATTCTGCCCTATGATTGCATCAATGTACACAATTATCTTTAATAAAATTATTTAAAAAAATAAAATAAAATAAAATAAAATAATAAAAACAAACAAACAAACAAACAAAGAGTCTGGATGGTAAAAAGCTAGCACTCCAGTCCTCTCTGCCCCTTCTCAGGAGGCAGCCCACCTGGAATATCCAAGCTCTGAGTTCAAACTGCTTTCCCAGCACCCGCCAGCCCCTTTGACTCCTGCAGTCTGGGCTGAGGTTGAGAAATGTTTATGTGGTAAGCAGCAAGATGAAAACTGAGGGGATGAGGCCCACAGGGGAGGACAAAGGCATAGGAGGAGTAGAAAACCCTGCCATTTCAGCTTAGGTTTTTGGCAATGGGAAGCACCCCAGGAGGGCTCAGAGCCTGGTGTTTTTTTTCACAAGAAGCTCCCAGTTCTTCACTGGCAGCAGAAGTTTTGGGGCTCGTGAGGGTAGGATAGGAAGTCACTCCAGAAGATTGGGAGTTTACTGACATTTCAGAGATGTGAGTGTGGGGGCAACAATATTGACCCTCCAATCTAAGAACATGGACTTCTGTTTACTTATATCTTTTTACTTGCTTTCATTAACAATTTTACTTTTCAACATAATTCACTGGTATACTTAAAAAAAAAAAACTTGTGCAGTTTTTAAGTCAAATAATGTTTTGTTTTGGTAAAACATACATAACTTAAAATTTGCCACCAGTATTTTCTTGATAATTTTTGTGTCTTTATTATGACACATATTGAGCAATAGTTTTCTCATGATACTTTTGTCTGATTTTGCATCATGGCAATATTGGTCTCATTTTAGTTGGGAAGTGTTTGCTCCTCTTTTTCCTTTATGAAGAGTTTGTGGACAATTGGTGTTAATTCTTTAAATTTCTGATAAAGTTCACCAGTGATGCCATCTGGACCTCAGCTTTCCATTGTTCAGTAATTCTAAAACAGGCCTGCCCTGTTCTCATTACTTGTTATAAACTCATTCAGATCATTTCCTTCTTCTTCACTTAGTTTCATTTGTTTGTGTTTTCTAGGAATTATCCACTTATGTAAGTTATCTAATTTGCCGATATACACTTGTTCATAATATTTATTTATAATCCTTTTTATTTCTGCAAATTCATTCCTGCAATACCTTTACCTTTTTCTATACAACTTTAATAATTTATTCTTCTCTCCTTTTTTCCTGGTCAGTCTAGCGAAGGGTTGCCAACTTTGTTGATACTTTCAAGGAATCAATTTTGATTTCATTGATTTTTCTCTGTTGTTCATATATTCTCCATTTTATACATTTTAAGTCTAATCCTTATTGTTTCATCCCCTTGGCTTTTGGTTTAGTTTGGTATTCTTTTACTTTAGCCTTAGAGAAGTTAGGTTACTGATCTGAGATATTTCTTATTTTATAATATAGGCCTTGAGAACTATAAATTATTCTCTAAGCACTATTTTATTATGCTTTCAACCAGAATGCATTTATTTGTTCATTCATCCAGATGTAATTATAATATAAAATATGACAAAAATACAGTAAGAGCAGGGTACTTTACCAAGATTTTCTCAGATTTTGACATAGAGATGAGAAAAGATAGGAAAGATTTTAATAATAATATTGACAAACTTGATCAAAATACCTATATAAAACATCATTCCCACAGACAGCATCCACAGTTGTTCTAAATACCTATGGAGTATTTACAAAAATTAATTGTACATTAGGCAGAATTTTTAAATTAAATCATAGCTGTGTACATTAATACATTTAAGGGGTACAATGTGCTTGTTTTATATGCAATTTGAAATGCTTATAGCAAACTGGTTAACATAGCCTTCACTGCACTTTCTTAATTATTGTGTTAAGACATTTATACTCTATACTTAAGGTATTTCAGGAATGAATTTGCAGAAATAAAAAGGATTATAAATAAATATTATGAACAGGGGTATATCAGCAAATTAGATAACATTTGACACGTACCCTTGTAAAATGCACCACAGGTGTGGTCTCACCAATAACTCTCCCTCCGCCCCTTCTCGCCCCTCCCCTCCCTCTCCTCTTTCCCCTTAGATAAGTTATCTTTTTCAGAAGTTTCTCTTTCATGGTTGAGTTACGGGCTTCACTATGGGTTGGTTGCTTCTTATTTTACTGTTGGCTTAGAGCTCTTGAAGCGTGAAGATACTGAGAATTCGGGCTAGTCTCCAGCTTTTGCTAATGGTCTGGGACTCTGGACTTTCCCAGATAGTCGTTGCCAGGTTTGAAGTGTGGATATATTCACATACCATGCAACCCCCTGTTCCCATTCCTAAGTACTTACCCAAGAGAAATGAAAATATGTGTCCATACAAATGGTTATAGCTGCATTATTCATAATAGCTCAGAACTGGAAATGATGCAAATGTCCATCAACTGGTGAATAGCAAAACTATTGTGGCTTATCCATAGTATGGAATAATACTTAATAAAAAAAAGGAACAAAACAATATGTTAAATAACATAGGTGAATCTCCAAAACGAATCAAAGTGAAAGGGCAAGTGAAAGAAGTTAAACACAGGGCGGCGCCTGTGGCTCAAAGGAGTAGGGCACCAGCCCCATATGCCGGAAGTGGTGGGTTCAAACCCAGCCTCGGCCAAAAATGGCAAAAAAATAAAAAAGAGAGAAGTTAAAGACTATGGACTACATTATTCCATTTATGTAAAACCCCAGGAGAGGCAAAATTACAAAGGACAAAAAGGACAGCAGAGGAGGCTGGGGTAAGGGGAGGAATGGACTGCAAAGGGGCACCAGGAATCATCTTAAGGAGATGAAACTGTTGCATATTTGGGATTGTGGCAGTGGTTACACAAACAGTATCCAATTACAAAATTCATCCAATTGCACACTTCAAGGGGGAGGACTTTTGTATGTAAATTACACCTCCCCAAAGCTGGAATTTTAAAGTGTTATCTTGTTTTGAAAATTGAGACAGGATCTTGCTCTTTTGCCTGGGCTAGAGTGCCATGGCGTCAGCCTACCTCATGGCAACCTAAAATTCCTGGGCTCAAGGGATCTTCCTGCCTCATCCTCCCAAGCAGCTGGGATTACAGGTGCACCAGTAAGCCTGGCTAGTTTTTGTTCTTTGTTGTAGAGACACTCTTGCCCTTGCTTTTAAGCTGAAACAGCACTATCTTTTGAATGCCTTCTTTATATATCCATTGGTCTTGCTTTTATATAACCACTTTCTCTGATGTTTTTCATTAGAGTTTTAACTCCCACTGCACCAACACATGGCTTTAGAAATGGTTGTGAAGATCCCATTTGTGGGCCCAGGAGAGGACACAGTGACTCCTCCTGGCTATCCCTGTGGTGAAGGGGGAAAGCATTACTAAGATTGACTGAGGACAGGTCATGGATGATAGTTGAAAGGTTTTTACACCAGGCACAATGGCTCACGCCTGTAATTCTAGTACTCTGGGAGGCTGAGGGAGGTGGATTGCTTGAGCTCAAGAGTTGGAGAACAGCCTGAGCAAGAGCGAGACCCTGTCTCTACTAAAAATAGGACAACTAGCTGTGCATTGTGGTGGGAGCCTGTAGTGTCTGCTACTGGAGAGGCTGAGGCAAAAGAATCACTTGAGCCCAGGAATTATGAGGTTAGTTACGATGATGCCACAGCACTCTACCCAGGGTGACAAAGTGAGTCTCAAAAAAAAAAGTTTTTTACACTTTCATTGTTAGGTAATGGAGGTCACTGGACATTTTGTGCAATACAAAAACCATTTATGCTGTAGGAGGATAAAACTGAAAGCAATGTGAAGGCTAGTGTATCAGGAAAACACCAAATAACTGTGTTTTCTCCTCATATAGTCTCAACACTCAACACTCTTCTGACCACCAAAAATGTGTGGAAGCTGTTAATTTGTAACCCAGGTGTTGGCTGTCTTCTTGGCAGAGTTTCTGTTTTGGAGTAGGAGTAGAAAGAAACAGTGTAGCCAGCAGGACGGCAGGAGGGCCAGCCCCTACTCTGGTGCTGAGATCCCTCCTGTGACTCCTGATCTGCAGAAAATTGACCGAATTTGCTAAATACTTGGCATTAGTGGATTTTGTTTGTGCAGATGGCAGGGCAGGTCACACCGAGTATTAGTGGATTAATGGGAAGGAACAAAAGAGGGTGTTTTATTGTAATACTGCTTGGTCAGGGTATGTACTGGAGTTTGAGGAGGAATTATCCAGGTTGGATCTCATGAACCTTTTCAATCCAAATCTTGAAGAACCTGCTCCTTCCCACCTGCCACAGCTGGTGGAAGAGCCTCTGGATGGGGAGGGCGTGACTGGTATCGGTTCTTCAGTGCTGTGTCCAATGGGTTAGGAACTGGGAATAGGAAAGGTCTCTCCTTCCAAGACCTGGCAGGAAACTCAGCTTGGTGAGAGGGCACCTATAGCTGGGGCACGGTGAGTTTTGTTAACATCAGCTAGGGGGCTTGACTGTGCAAGCACAGACAGCAGGGTATTATTAGACTTGAATAAATTGGGATCCTAAAGCAGATTCAGTGTGAGAACAAACTATTACTGAAAGTATATTGGAGCAGGCTTCTGAATGGAGAGTGCCTAGACAGAAGAGTTTAAACAAGGTCCAAGACTTACAACAAAAAGCTAAGGAAGAGCCCTCTGAATTTTGTGGAATGCACATACCAGGCATATTGGAATATACAAATGTCTGTCCAGAGGCCCCTGAAACTTCACACATGGTTAATATCACTTTCCCAGGGCAAATGCTGAACTCCAGCATGGGGAGGGGCAATTGGCATGAATCCCCCACAGTGTGTTGACGCCGCCTTTAAAGTGTATAATGCTAGAGCAGAGCAGAGAGTATAAGAACTGGGTGACAAAGAGACCAGCCTGAGCAAGAGCGAGACCCTGTCTCTACTAAAAATAAAAAACTAGCTGTGCATTGTGATGGGAGCTTGTAGTGCCAGCTACTCCAGAGGCTGAGGCAAGAGAATCCCTTGAGGAACTGGGTCATCCGTGATCCTGGGTCTTTGTTTCTCTCTAGCAGCTTCGATCCAAATATCCCATGGGAAGCTTAGGTAGGATTGACAGTAGGAACTTGGTTAGTGGACTTTTTAATTTTCACAGGAATGCCACCACTGCCAAGCCGCATGGTAGTCCCCTGAATAGGCTTGAGTTAAACCCCTATGAAATAGTTTATGTGAGACCCTTCTAGTGCCCTGAGGTAAGTATGATGACATGTGTATAACCGTGAGTAAGGAAAGCAGAGTAAAGCAATATGTCAAGCAAATAAATCAAATACTAGCCACTATGCATGAGTTTGCTCTTCCAGGTCCCCACCCCAGTGGGAAGTGCCCCTCCACCCATTTAAACCAGGAGGCTGAAGGTTGCTTAAAGCCCGAGAGCAACAAGGACTGGAACAACTGGCAGAGAAATGGGAGGGACCCTGTGGAGATAGAGGGACAACTCCTTCACCAGGATTTCCCAATCTATTGCCTCATCTCCTGATCTGTCTCGCTGCTGGGTTTGTCATTATGACTAGTAGCTCCACTCTTGGAGGTCCCTTTTTTTTTTTTTTAACTTTCCAAATGGGTATTTCTGATGAAGGGAAGTTTTTAATTTTGATTAAGTTCTTTTTTTTTTTTTTCTTTCATGTTTATTGCCTATAACATGTTTTTAAAAACATTTTCCCTGGCTCAGTGCCTGTAGCTCAAGTGGCTGAGGCGCCAGCCACATACACCAGAGTTGGCAGGTTCAAATTCAGCCCAGTCCTGCCAAACAACGACAACTACAATCAAAAACTAGATGGGTGTTGTGGCGGGCACCTGTTGTCCCAGCTACTTGGGAGGCTGAGGCAAGAGAATCGCTTAAACCCAGGAGTTGGAGGTTGCTGTGAGCTGTGATGCCACAGCACTCTACCCAGGGCAACAGCTTGAGGTTGTGTTTCAAAAGAACAACAACAAAAAAATTTGCCCTAGGTTTCAGGAATATATTTTCCTATATTTTCTTTCGGATGTTTCATGGTTTTGGCTTCTACATTTAAATGTATGACCCATCTCAAATTTTTTTTCTGTGTGATATATATGATGTGAGGGCTGAGAGATTCAAGTTGCTCATGTCTTTCCTTACAGATAGCTAGTTGCTACATTACTTGTGGGACAAAATCCAACTAAAACTTTTATTTCATATTTAATTTTAGAAATGGCTTTTTTGAAGATAAACTGACTCTATAGGCATGGGTCTGTGTACTAAGTATTTAGTGCCTTTTCCCCTGGTAAGGCCCAATAATACAAGAGAAAGGGGAAATAGGCAGCAAATTTCAGTTATCCTGCCAAGAAAGTCTTGGCATATGACAGGAAGTGGTAAGTAGTTGTTACATTTGTCTTACCTTGCCACCAAGAACAATATTGGTATGTGCAGATGCTGTTCACTTATGATGGGCTTATGTCCAGATAAAACCATCATCAGTAAAAAATACCATAGATTGAATATGAACTCAATATCCCAATAAATCCATTGTAAAGTCAAAAAAATCATGAGTTGAATTATCATAAGTTCAGATGCACCTGAACTTACGATGGGGCTATGTTCTAATAAACCTATTCCAAGTTGAAAATATCATACGTCAAAAATGCATTTAATATGCTGACAAACTTACTATAAAGTTGAAAAATCCAAGTTGAACCATTGTAAGTCAGAGACCATCTGTATATAATTCTTCTATTGGTAAAGGCATTCAATTCCAGGCTTACAAGCAGGCTGTATGTTTTTAGGGATTGCTAAAGCCAGCATTGTAAGGCAGGAGATGGAGGGAAGAATGGGGAGATGGAATGAGAACTTACTAAACTTGCATTATGAAAAGTTCTTTGCTTATCTGCAATTCCCAATTCCAAGCCAGTCAGTGCCACTCTCTCAGATTTTCTGAGACTGTAGAGACAGCCGCCAGCCGGCTAATAAAAGACTCCATTTGGACACTTTTAAATTGGCCATGTCGTCCTTTCTTGCCCATAACATTTGGAGACCCCGGTGAGATGCCTAGGTTTTGATCTAGGTTGGAACCACCGGTTGCAGCTGTGTACATGGGCCAACCTCCGTCTAGGGGACAGCCACTGAGAGTCGTTCCTCAGCCCCAGATGGGACACTGACCCCCGTTCCCCGCCTCAATCCTCTAAATTGCTTGACTGAAATTTGGGCACCTTAACGAAGTCGTCTCGTTCTGGTTCTGTCCCTTACCAGTAAGTCTGTCTGTCTGGGTCACCTGGGAGCTGGACGCAGCCGTAAGGCTGGTGGCGGATCTTGTGTTGGGGTGCCTACTGGATCTTCTGGTTTCATTTTTCCTTTGGTATTGTAAAGCAGACCTCTAAACTGCCCTCCCTTTCTGATTCAACATGAACTTGTGAATGAATGTGTGAGTGATTGAGTTTTAGTTGTGATTCCACTGCCCGAGGCTGTGGCATCCGAGTGGGCCTTCACCCTGTTCCATGACTATCATACGACTTAGTGGCAAATCACCCTCTAGTGCAGCCTGGCACGGGGTTTATACCTCCAGTCTATGCTAAGATAGAATTCTTACCCTGTCAGGGACATGGCCTGGCAGGCATCGGACTGAGTTCTTCCGAACACTCAGCCCGTTTTGTCCGCCACTCTTTCCCCACCCCTACCCCCTGCTTCTTATATTTGGCCCATGTCCTCCAGACCCTGATTCTGCCAATCCTCAGGTGGTTTCCAGGAGAGAGATAGGCTGTGGGCCCTCTGAGGGCAGGCACCCCCTGGAAACATTCCAGGGCTCCCCGAGGAGCTGAGGATCACCCCTAAATTCACCTGTGAGTCCACCTCCGGAGGTCAGCCATTTTAACATCTATTTTTGGCTAGTGTCTGTTGACGTTTAGTGTAACTATTGATGGTATTTTTGTTGTACTTATTTGTTGTGGATTGTTGTGGAGATATATAACTGTTTGTTGAATTCATTTGTTGTGGTTTGTGTAGAGCCCTTAGGGACCTCTGAGGGAAGGCTAAAGAGGCAGGAACTTTGGACAGGTACCCGAGGTTGCCAGACTATCGGCCTGTCAGAGGCACTTGGAGGTGTGTGTCAGTAGAGCCACCTGCCTCTAGAAACACACACAAATCCAGTGGGGAGCCTCAGCCCTACCAACCTGTCAGGGGCTCCCAGAAATGTGTGTCAACCCTCTTTTGGGTGGAAGTGGGGGTCAACCGCTGGGGTGTTAGATCACCCACAGGCCTGTTAAAAGGTGTATGAGAGTGTGTGGATATAGTATGACTGAAAGGACCTAAGGGAGTGTTGCTTCGCCTCCTATAGCTAAGTGGCAGTTCAAGTGGGAAATTAAGGCTGCCCAGGTTAAGAAATGGGTTGGAAGGTGTGCATGTGAGTGCTTGAGACTGGCTGAGATGGGTGGTGTGCATGTGAGTGCTTGAGACTGGCTGAGATGGGTGGTGTGCATGTGAGTGCTTGGAGACTAACTGCTGAGATGGGTGGTGTGCATGTGAGTGCTTGGAGACTGGCTGAGATGAGTGGTGTGCATGTGAGTGCTTGGAGACTAACTGCTGAGATGGGTGGTGTGCATGTGAGTGCTTGGAGACTGGCTGCTGAGA
>CAUYON010017208.1:0-29433 GCA_963573935.1 Arctocebus calabarensis
AAGAATGGAAGAAAAAGTATCCAATGTACTCAGCCCTAATATGAAGCTAATTTATAGCTTTCATATGAAGGCTAAAACCCAATTATAGCATAGGAATACAGGGAAAGGGGAAAGGGAGGGGAGGGGAGGGAGGAATATGGCTGGAGGGAGGGTAATTAGTGGGATCACACCTACGGTGCATCTTAGCAGGGTATTGGTGAAACTTATTAAATGTACAGTATCAGTGTCTTTATATAGTGATCAAGAAAATGCCATGAAGGCTATCTGTAACAGTACGATCAAAACATTTCTGAATGTATATGAATCATGCCCTATGATTGCACCAATGTACAGAATTATGATTCAATAAAATTATAAAAAAAAAAGCATCCTTTCTGATAGTAGCGAAAACTGATTATTACTTTCAAAGTAAAACTGTAAAATTTTGAATGCTTAATGATAAATTCCAGGAGAAAGTTCTGATGCTGATATGTCAGGAATCATCAAGCCATATACCATATTGTAGAGAATGTTGTCAAAGAAAGACTCAGATGAATAAAAATTAAATATCTTAATAGAAAGTAAAAAGTAAGATATGTTAGCAAGCCAGATTAAGGTGTGTTAATTCCTGTGAAAAGCGAATGACAGAACAGCAATAACACTGATGTTGCCATCATCAAGTGGATCTTCTTTTTTTGAGAGTTGGGAAAAGTGTAAAAATTAATGTGAATAAATGTCAATCCAAATTATATTTTCTGAATTTTGTAAAATATATATTTGTCATGGGACCACAGGAGGTGTATCAAACAGCAAATGAGTAGGTTTTCCAAAGAGGGAAGACTTTCCCGGTTCCAAGGGAGGAAGGTGCATGATAAAAGGGAACTTCCTTGCCATAAACTGCTGATTTGGTCTCTGTAGCTTTATTCATAACAAAAACAAATTGTGTACAGTAACCTGGGTCTCCCAGCAACACAGACACACAAGAAGATGCACAACTGCATTCCATGAACTCATATAATTAAATGATCGGAACAATTCTATTCTTATTTAATGTGAAAGGTACGAAGGAAAACAAATGAAGAGGTCTAGACCATTGTATTCTTGTGCTCTATGAATGGACACCTGTACTGTGTGCCGGGTATTGTTGTTGAATCTGAGACAGAAGAGCAAAAGAAGATTCTTGTGCTCACATACATAATAGACTAACAGAGGCCATAAAGCTGTCTCTAACCAATAAAATTTCCAATGTAATTATTTCTTTAAAAATAAAAATCATACTATTTCAGTTTCATAAATGTATTATATCTGACATAATTTTAATATATTTTTCAAGAAATATAAGATAGTAAAAAAGGTATATCTAACCTCCAAAACCCTCTTAATGTACATTCTCCGTTAGAGCAGTCCTAATGCCCACTTTATAAATATCTAGATATAGTGACTAAAAAATAGTTTAGTGGTAGAGAAAGGTTAAAAGCAAATAAAGTCACCAAATCACTGATTTAATCCATGTCATGTACTCTTAATATCAGTTAGTGTGCATGTGTGATCAGTGTCGTATGCATCACATGTAGAACTTTCTCATGAACTGGTAAAATTATAATCAGATAGGCACCCTGCTTGTAATCTTATACATGTGTTTCCTATAGACCCATCAGCCAACAGCTAGAATGTGTGACATATATATGTTTTATAAAATTGAAAGTGGGGACTTGGACAATAACAATCTTTTTCAAAATGTGGAGATGATAGCAAAGTTAGCTTCTAACTCTAAATGCCACGAATTCCAGGATGTGAAATCTTCTTATACTTTCAAAATATACAATTCTGTGAGACTGATATGACTTTCTTCAGATTTCATCCTTTATAATTCAACAAAATGGATATATTTATAGACTGCTCTTATGACAATTTAAGATACAACAATTGTAGTAGATGCAAAAGCTCTATACCTTTGCATTCCTGGATGATGCTGATACAGGGTCAATAGTGAATCAATGTTGCATGATCTGATGTCACATTCTTGCTTGATTATGATAATTTGGTCATTTTTTTTTTTACACCAACTCAAAATATTTTTCACTTTTCTGACTCAGGATATTGGTTTGTTGTATTAATAGTAAGGTAATAAGACCATGTCTCACATTTATCAAATACAAAACCCAGCCTCAAGTCCTTATGGCAACACTTTCAAATAACAAATACATTCATAAGCCTGCCAAGGTAGTGCACACTTGTAGTCCTCGCTTCTTTGAGGGCTAAGGTGTGGGAATCAAAGGTTTGGGCCTGGCTTGGGTAAAATAACAAGCACTTATCTCAAATAATAAATAAATAAATAAATAAATAAATAAATAAATAAAATAAAAGAAAGATTTAAATCCAGATAAAATAGCTCTGACCTATCTTCATTGGCTACTGTATTTCAGAGAATAACCAAGTTTACCAGGCCATTATCATTTTTAGGCACTGAAACCAAAGCAATTAGAAAAATAGGTGTTATTTGATTGACCTGCTCTTTATTTCAAACTGCCTTTTAAGATAACTTCCTTTATCTTTTTCATTATGTGCCATTATCTCAGCAAGTTAAACATTTTCCCTCTTTTTATTTATTTAATATATATGATAAATTACAATACTTTCAATAATAATCCCAACAAAACCTCCACTTAGAAAAATTGAAATCTCATCTTGTTTTCCAGAAATGCCCTTTTAAATGTAATAATAAGAAAGATAGACTAAGGAAAACATAAGAAAAGCAGCTAAAAGAAAAAAAATGAATAAAAATGGAATAATGTTAGACAAGTAAAAAGGAGGTGAGATGAGAGAGAAAGTAAAAAGAAGGAAAGAGGGTGGCACTGAAGGCTCAAAAGTGTAGGGCGCTGGCCCTATATTGCCAGAGGTGGTGGTTCAAACCCAGACCTGGCCAAAAAAAAAAAAAAGAATGAAAAGAATGGGAAAAAATGTTTAATATTAGAGAAAATCTAGCAACTCTCACTGAAATAGAATTCATTTACATTAAGATTTATAAATATAACTAAACAATGTTAAAAGGTAGATAAGATAGAGGCTGATGTAGATTAATCTATCAAAAATGTTAATTGGAACAAATTTATGTTTATTCAAATAACACCTAAAAGTATATAATCATGCCAGATTGATAATGCAACCATTTGACTGTTAAGTGGATTAAGGTTCAATTAACCCAACATAATACTTATAAATATTTATTTCTCTAATTGGTTACAAATAGAACCTCTGTAAGCTAACCACCCATGAAGTGTAACAAACTGGTCAACATACAGAAGTGCTCACCACAAGGAACTAAGCCTGCTGTAGTGATACGTACATGTGGTGCATGTGTGATCTCTGAAAAGTAGATCAACTAGACCAGGTGGGCACATAGAGGGTGGTCAACTAAGGAATTTACCCTCTACATAATCATATGCTGTACTGAAAAGTCGATTTTTTTCTCTCTCCCTTCCTTCCTATCTTTCCCTTCCTTCCCTTCACTTTCCACCATTCTCACACTTTTCTTAATTTTGTACACCATCTTTTATTTCCCCCCAATAAGAGAGAAACATTGGCTCGGCGCCTGTGGCTCAACGGGCTAAGGCACCAGCCACGTACACCTGAGCTGGAGGGTTCGAGTCCAGCCCGGGCCCGCCAAACAACAATGACGGCTGCAACCAAAAAATGCCCGGGTGTTGTGATGGGTGCCTGTAGTCCCAGCTACTTTGGAGGCAGAGGCAGGAGACTTGCTTGAGCCCCAGGTATTGGAGGTTGCTGTGAGCTGTGATGCCACAGCACTCTATCCAGGGTGACAGCTTGAGGTTCTGTCTCAAAAAATAAAAATAAAAAAAGAGAAACATTGAATTCATAATGAGACCTAGAGAAATTGCTTCCATTACTATTAGCAATGAAGAAGTTATTTACTGATATGATTTTAAGAGTTGACCTCTGTAGTTGTGAGTTCAAAATTAATTTCTATATTATAGAAAAGAAATGTCTAGGTTTTGCTCTTGGCACATGGAATTCTGAATCATTTCCTGGGAAAAGATTAGTGTTTTCCCTTGCTTCTTTTATCATCCAGGTTTGTGCTCAAGGAAATTGATACATAATTAGTCACTGCCAAGCTTCATTCATCCAACTGTATGAGAGACGGAAGCCCATAACATTTTGTAATCCACCAGCCTTACTCTGTGCTCTGTGTTTACACATGGAAGAAATATTTGTTTTCCTTTTCCTCAGGCAGGATATTTCATGAAAAATTCATTCTTTCCATCTCCTATCTCTAAATAACTCTTTGTGAGAAAAGTAGACAAAAGGAAGTGACCTTGCGTCGATCTGAAAGACTGGTCTTGAGTTGTGCCACTGTGAGTGTCAGGCTTCTCAGACTCTCCCGCATACAAATCTGCTTACTATCTTCTACTATGCCTCATTCATACCAATCAGGGCCTCCACACAGACCTCCTCAAAGGCTCTCTTTGAAGTGGGTTGAGTTCAAAGTTGCTCAAAAGAATAGAGTAGAAAAGTCTCAGTTTTTCAAAATTGTTGAATACAAGCACTGACATGAGCAAAATGCTGTTGTCCTTAAACATAAAAGAAAATGCGGTAAGCCAGGAAATTTAATGCTAGAAAATTATCATCATGATTCATTACTCTGTGTCTAACAATGATTTCAATTATGAGTTCCAGAATCACTAACTCTGCAAAAGTTCAATATATGGACCAACTCCTGCTTACAAAAATTTACCAAAAGTCTGGCACAAATTTTACTTATACATAAAAGTAATAGATATAAAACATTATAAAATAATGTTAATGTATACTCCTAGCATTTTGTGTGCCTTCCTCAGCACCTTTGTGTCACTGTCATAAAATATAAATGCTTATCATCATGCTAATTATTTTCAAAAGAATACATCTGCATTGAGGAAAAAGTGACTTCATTCCATTAGTCAAAAATTATCAACAAGAAATTTCAGATCCTGACATACTTAAGGAAATCCTTTGAAAACTTTAGAAGATTGTAGTCAGGTATCTGGGGAAAGCACTGGAAATGACGATAAACTATAATTATTAACATTAATGGAGAAACATTTTTATTCGGTATTATTCTTTCTCATGAAAAAATTTGAGAATGTGATAATTCTTAACCTGAAATAACTATTTCTTTTTTTTTTTAAATTTATTGTTGGGGATTCATTGAGAGTACAAGAAAGCAGGTTACACTGATTGCATTTGTTAGGTAAAGACCCTCCTTTGTGGCTAAGACACAATTGAAATAACTATTTCTAATGATGTCCCCCGCCCTTAGGAATTTCTTTATCTTTATTTCAAAATGCGAAAACAGCAGATAGCTTACATTGTTTCAGTTTTCGTATTTTAGCATGATAGTGTAAAATTAGAATTATCATTAATGTGTTTTTCCAGCTGCCAAAAGAGCGATACCTGTGGACTGCCTGGTAGGGCTCTCAGAAAATGAGATGGCCCTGATCTCTCATTTAACACATATTAGTTATAAACTTCAAGAAACATGTTTTGTGCTACTAAGATCCCTTGTGACTTGCATAAGAGTAAAAATAGAGGGATTTAACTGTCACTTCTTTGACCAAGCATAAATCCACGTACCTTACCATGGTTCATATTGCCCATTACAAATTAGCATTAATGGACCTATCCTGCCTTTTCTATTTCCAGACTCATTTCACACTTGTATGCTGGTGATACAAAGTTCTCACAGGGCAATATATTTTTTTTGTATGTATGTATTTATTTATTTATTATTGTTGGGGATTCATTGAGGGTATAAGAAACCATGTTACACTGGTTACATTGGTTGGGTAAAGTCCCTCTGACAATCGTGTTTTGCCCCCAAAAGGTGTGACACACACCAAGACCCCAAGACCCTACCTCTCTCGCTCCTTCCCTCTCTCTGCTCTTCCTTTCCCCACCCCTCCATCATTCTTTCTCTCTCTGCTCTCCCCTTCCCTCACCCCCACCATGTAGGGCAATATTTTTACTCTTACCAAAATAATTGCACATTCTTTTTCTCTTAACAGAAGGGCCCTTCAGTTTCAACTTGGACTCTGAGTATTGAAATATTTTTTCATAAGTCACCATGTCTAGCCTTTAATTTTTTTTTTAATTTCAGATTAATATGAGGGCATAAAAGTTTAGGTTCCACTGTTTTCAATTTGAAAGTAAGATTCAATCTGAACTCTTTACTCAAGGCATGTCTAGCATTTTTGTTCCTTGTTTTGGTTCCCTGGGTCTCCTGCCCCTAAACCACAGTTGCTCTTCCTTTTCACCACTACTGGGATATTTAATTGCATTTTTATCACCAATGAGACATGCATCCCCTGAATACAGTAACTGTGACTTGTTCATCATTTACTCAAACATTTAGCATAGGACTTAGGTAGTATTTCTCTAGCTTATTCTTCCTAATCTTGTTTCAGCCAGGTCTGTCTGGATGACTTCCTCTTCTTATTACACTCTATTTTAACCATCAGACAAGTAAGCTCCACCTCTCTTTCAGTCATCCACGTTCTCTCTGTTCCGCTTAAAGCCACCTGCTGAGTTCAGTGCTTTGCCTCCCTTTTTTTATACTTCTTGACACTTTTATAATCCTCATTTGTCAATGAATAATATTGATTAGGAATGCCAAAAACAAACCAGCAAAATAAAGTAATAGAATTGTGACATGTCAGAAGGGAACCTCCAATTCTTACATTCAAAAACAAAATCTAGAAACTAAAAATAGAAAGTACGAAATGTAATTAAATTAAAATAATGAGTCACACTCTTTACCAAGCATTTTGACATCTATCTGTTGTCAGATAATTATATGAAGTACATAAATTTCATAGACAAATACATAAGTTTCATAGACAAGGTACCAAAGCCCTATAGAGGCTAACTATCATCCCCAGAGTTGTGATTTGAATACTAATCAGCATCTCTGAGAATCCTTACTCTTTCCATGAAGAATGACAGAGACAGATACCAGTTTTTGGAAATGAAAGTGGGATGGGTTTTGTAAATTAAATTAGAAGCTATGTTATTAAGAGTGTATAGGTGATAAGTGAAAGCAGCATACATGGATTATTCCATGGGAGATGTCAATGACAAAAAAGAGAACCATTTGATAAAAGTAGTAAAGTTGGGTGATACTCTACTTTTTGCACATAAAGATAAAAGGCTGGTTGTAGATGTAAATAAAACTTAAAGGAAATCAAGATGGTGGGAGGGAGAAGGAGGGGACGGGTGAAATCATACCCAATGGTACAATGAGCACTATCTGGGTGATGGGCACACTTAGAACCCTGACTCAAGCAGTACAAAAACTATGTACCCCCATGATATTCTGAAATAATGAAAAAGAGGGAATTTGGACAACTAAAAAAAATTTGAAAAGTTTTAAAACATACTTATAGGTCATTAGAAATCCTATAGACAGAAAGTGCTTTTTAATGTTGCTTAACTCACATACCACAAACTTCCCTTGGACACGGATTATTTTTTAACTAGTCTCACTCTTTCTCTCCCTCTCTCTCTGTCTCTCACTTACTAAAATATCAGCATCCCATAAAATTTACTATGAGAAGTACTGGTATTAATTATATTTCTGTGTCAGTTATGGTACTTCACATAATGAATTATAAAGCATTTTTTTCTAGAATAGTTTGGAAAATGTTGGAATTTTTCGACAATTTGATATTATTCATTGTCAGAATATCTAAGACTAATGACTTTATAGACAGGGTCTGTATGATTTATGTAATGTTTTGTTTTTTTTTTAAATTAACATCCAATTTTTTTAACATTTCTTGAAATGAGTCTCTTTTACCCGTAGAAATTCTTTTTTTATTTATTTGTTATAAATCAATTCACCTTATATAGGCAACAGTATTTCCTAACTTTGCATTGTGTCTCAATGAACGCTATGTCTATGTTTGGTCAATAACCTATTGTCAGAATTATTATACCCTTATAGTTGGCCTTAACCTCAGATGTTTGAAGCTCTCAATTTTTTTAAAATTTCATATTAGTATGAAGATATTTACAATTGGGTTACATAGTTTGAATTTGTAACCCAACTTTAGGCAAAGTCTGAGTTGAAGTTGTGACCTTCACTAAGCAAGTATGCCATTTACCCATTTACCTGTTAGATGGATATTTACTAACCCCCCCACTCTCTTTTTTAATTTAATTAAGTTCTTCTGTCATGTGTGCATATTTTTGTTAATATACAAGTTTAAATTTAGTATTAAGGACATGGGATACTTGAGTTTCAATTCTTGTGACACTTTCCTCAAAAGAGTATTATCCAAATACATATAATTTGTAAGAAAAGATACAAAATCTCCTTTTTTTATGGCTTAAAAGTATTCTATGGTATACGCATACCACAATTTATTAATCCATTTACAACGTTCCTTTCATTTGATCAAAACTTGTTTTTACTTGACAAAATTGCTGACCTTATTCTAGATGTTGGATTATCCATTTAAATTTGAGAAACATCTTGTCAGTTTTTACCTCACTCGCTGTCTAAAATTATATTTTATTGAATTTTTTTTTTTAGGATTGCATTCAATCTATGCATTAACTTATTGAGAAATATCTCAAACAATATGGGGTTTAGTAATTTATAACATGTTGTATCTCTCTTCATTTTTTTGCTGTTCTGATATCAACAGTGTTCTTAATATTTTAGTTAATAGATATTTTTCATATTCTGTTTCAAAATGCTAAATTTATTCCTAGTACATACTTGTAAATAGTTGTAATTTCAATCTCTAAAGAATTATTAATATATAAAACTATACTTGGTTTAGCAAAATAAATTTGCTAAACTTACTGATGAATTTCAGGTGCTTTTCAGTGGATTCCTTCAATATCTCTATATAGATGATTATGCCATCTACTAAAATTTACAGTTACATTTTCCCCTTTCCAATTAGTCTTCTATTTGTTAATTTTTCCATTCTTTTTGTACTATCTAGGATGTATGGTATAATGTTAATTAGGAGTAGAAAAATATATATTCTTGACTTATTCTTGATATTTGGTAAAGCCTTTTCAGGCTTTTGCTGTTTAGTATAATGTTAATTACAGGTTTTGGTAAGTGTTCTCTTTTCAAATTTAGTAATTTTCATTCCGTATTACCCTGATAATGATTTTATCATGAATTATGATACAAATGTTCAAATGGCATTTCTTTTTGGATGTGTTAAGAATATAAATTATTATGATTGATTTTTCATTTTTAAACTACTTGTGCATTTGGGAGATAAATTCCACACTGTCGTACTACTCACTCCATAAACAACTGAATTCAATTTGTTGATATTTTAAGTGCGAGAAGTGTCTATATTCAAGGAAAGCAACAGTCCTTTTCTTGCGATGTCTGTGTCTGTTCTGTTAATAGTGCTAGCCTCATAAACTTGAGTTAGGGAGCGTTACTTCTCTTTTTCTGGAAAATATTTGTTAGAATGTTTTCCTAAATTTGGATAGGATATTTTTAACTATGAATTTAAATTTTAAGCAGATATTGAGCAGCTCAGATCTATTTATTCTATAGATAGTCTGTTACATTGATATAGATAGATAGATTCCATCTTTTTAAAAAAGTTCATTTTCAACTTACTGAATTACTACTATAAAATTTTTCATAATATTTTCTTATTATCCTTATAAGGCTTATAACATCTGTAATGTTTTCTCTTTTGTCTAAAATTGGTCTTTTTTTCATGATCAGCTGGCTATACTAATCAATTTTATTGATGTTTCTAAAAAAGGGAAAACTTTTCAATTTTTGATTTTTCATTTTTCAGGGTTAATTTCATTGATTTGTTTTCTTATATTTATTAATTTATTTTTCTGCTTACTTTGAACTTAATTTATTCTTATTTTCTAAGATTCTAAAGGTATTAAAAAGGTTAGACGATTGATTTTAGATCTTTATATGTTTCTAACACTATTAATACTATAAAGTTTGCTATAAACACTGCTTTAGATATACTGAAAATTGGTATTATTTTAATATTTTCATGTAGTTTAAATATATCTTATAACTTTTATTTGTATTTCTTCTTAGACGTATGGATTATTTTGAAATTTGTTGATTAATTTTCATAGAGGGGATTTTCTAGAAAATTTCTGGGTACTAGTTCTTTTTTTTTTTTAATTCTGTGTTCATATAATTTATAGTGAAAGGTTTAATTCTTTCAATACTTATTGAAACTTGATTTTTGTTGCTTGGAACGATTTGCTTTAGTGACTATTCTATCTGCATTAGGAAACAAAGAAGCATGTAATACATATTATATTGTTGTTGGCTACAGTGTTTCGTAATTATTCATTAAGACAAAGTAGTCAAGTCTTCTAAATCCTTACCAGTTTTCTGCTTATGTTTGTAATTACTCATTACTGTCAAAGGGGGTTAATATGCTTTTTTTCCCTTTCTATACAGAGGCAATCAGACAGTCCCCTCTTGTGTTTCTGCCCTTGTCTCAGGGACTCACAGTTCTCTGCTTATGGTCTGTCAGTTAAGAAGGGTTTTTCACATATATTATCTGAATTTCCTACTTGTTTTAAATCTGGATAGTAAGTCTGGTTTCTGATACTCCATTTTGGCAAGAAGCAGAAAATATTTATCATTTTTTTTGTTAAAAATTCTCTCTTCTTTATTTTTCTAATACATATATCCAAGTGTGTGCACATGCACACACACACATAAACGTGCACACACATAAAAGCACTCCAGAGGGTGCCAAAAAAATGTGTACAAATGTATGCACATGTTAAGACATCTTACTTAAAGTAAAATTGATCGTTGTCCCAATGTGTAGGATTTACAAGTGAAATACTCGTGAGTAGCATGTTTGGGTACATTTGGCCAGTAATGGTAGCATCCATTCAATTTTGAAAAGTAATACATAGATAACATCTCTTAAAAAATGTATACATACTGAGCACCTCCTGTACATATAGACACCAATATATAGTAATTGTTTTCATAAAAGGAAAAGATTGTACAAGAGTATAACTTTTTGTTTTTTGCTCATGTGCTGTAACATTATTTACTATTTCAGTAAATATGCAGCCTATGTAGATAAATATACAACCTGTTTTACACTCAATAGGTAATTTAATATTTTTTAAATTTCTCTTAAGAACAACAAAGTTGATATAAACTGCCTTACTTTGCAGAAAAAAAACCCTAAGCCTGAAAATATGTTTAAATTGTTTAAAGCTATAAAATTTTTATTTATAGTCATACAAATAAATTTCACTTTGCTAGGTCCTAAATGGTGTTATATACAAAAGTACACACTTGTACTTTATTTTTACCATTTACTTATTCAAATACGGGGTTTCCTTTTAAAATAACCAGATTTTCCTTCAAAATAAAAAAATAATTGCTATCATTAGAGCCTTAAAACCAATAAAAAATGAAACAATTGAAATAAAGTGCCCAACAATGACAAGGATGTCATTGGATTTAAACCTTCCCCAGGTGAAGTTTTGAAGATTATTGCTCCTTTCTGAGTATTTGTTTAAAAACAAGCTACATACCTATCATTTTACCATTAACATTCACTGATGATATAATAATTTTTATTGCAGTATAATTTGTAAGCATAATCATCATATAAATGGATTAAAAGAATCAGGATTTTCAATGCACTATTATGTGTTCCTCTGACCTCCAATCTTCCAGACATAGGATAACTAATTAGGAAATCTATGGGTTAATTTAAAAATATGCAATTTTCAATAATAATGAGAGTTAATATTTCTTATGGGAACTGGCTTAAACTGGGTTATGGAGAGGTATGAATAGTTGAAATAGATTAATTATCTTTCAAATTTGGAATATTGAAATTGAATAAAATGCTTTTAAAAACTCTATTAAAATCATATCTTTGTGTGTGTAATTCAGGTCATAAATCTCATTTTTTCCCTTTCTTTTTCCCTCTAAATTCATATTTTAAACCATTTCAGTAAACCACTGAATGGAAATGATATTTTATAGAATTCTTGCCAATTACTCTGAAAATATATTAAATGGTTTTATATTCTTTGATACAGATAGATTGAGAGTCACTGAACAAGCAAAGGTTCTCTACAAGCAATCTCAATTTTTGAATATATACATTTTTTTCTTTGCCAGTCACTTAGTATTTCCAAATTTTAAACTTAGATGATTGCACTAACACAAAACCTAAAACATTTTGGCTAGTTTGTTCAACTAAACTTTAAAATGAGGCTCCCAATCTGAAAATTTATTAGCTTTGAATTCTGTACATACCAATCCTTAGACACTAATATTAATTCCGTTTTAGTTTTCATGTTTTCCAATTTTACGGCCTTACCCCCTGCTGCAACATTTGTAACTCTACGATTTATACTTGGAAAGCTGGGAAATGGCTGTCTCCCAAAACTTTCTGCCAATATAAATTAATATGTACCATAAGAGGTACCCCCCATGGGATAAGAATGCAGTCTCCTGATAGTTTTTCAGACAAAGCTTGAAGCAAAACTGAATAGCTCTGGTTTCTATACAGAGGACATGAAAACACTTGCGTATTTAGTGTTGTCTCTGACAGTATGTAGTAATTCATTTTAAATTATTCTAATTTCAGAAAGAGAATCACTAAAAGGCATTCAATCTGTGGGTTCATGTATGTGTTCTCATGAACACAAATATATATACCTAAGAGCTCTAGATAGCTATCTATCTACTCATGTCCAGATAAAACATCTTAATAATGTATTTAAAATAATGTATGAAAGTTACTTGTATGGTTCTTCACTCCAATGGAAATTAATAAAATACTGATTAGTGTATATTAAGATATAATTTTGGTTATACATATTTTTCTATAGATATCGATTTTTCTTCTTGCATGAAGAAAATATTTATTTATACTATAATGGCCATTATAATGGTTCCATTTTCTCATCAATTTATGATATAAATGTTGATTTAACATGTTTATTAGAATCCTGTGTTTTAGAAAGACAAACATTTACTCATTTTTTAGAATGATAAGATATATTTTAAGATCATAAGTGAATTTTGGATGTTAAAATCATCCTTAATATATTACCACTTACATTCTTTCTTAAGTTTTCTAGAACAATATCAACCTCTCTGATTTAAATTTAGGATTTCTTAAAATGGATGCACAGGATAAGATAAAAGGCAATGTTGTTATTGATTAATTTAGCTGTAATTGTAATTAGTTAGAGATGTTGTGGTAACCTCATTTTTCATAATTTTTCAGAGCTATTTCAGAATATTTTATGTTCTTTTCTGATGCCCATCATCGTGGCATAAGCATTTTATTCCCTCAAATGTATTAAATACACTAATTATAGATGCATGTAACTATTCAAAAATATTTCTTCATATTAATGTTTCCAAAAAACTCTGCTAGTAATGCCCTATTTTCAAGATTTCAAAAGCTTTCTGGTTGATAACTTTTTTCCTCTGGACTCTTTCTCTTTTATCCGTTTTTTGTTAACTCATGTCTCAAGGCCATTGCAAGCATCAGGACTGGGCTCACAAATCAATGAGACTACAATTGAAAGGGAATTTATGTACTGTGAACAACACATCATTGATGTGAATACATTTAATCTTGTGTACCTATTTATGTGAAAAATAAATAGCTGATATGTTTCACAAACATCAGCTTACTTTACTTATAAAGATCCAGACGTTCTATATTTGAAAAAACATGTTTGCCTGAATTCAATATTTCTTTCTTACAAACAGCGGATTGAAAAAACTGCTGCTTAGAAAGTGAAAGTATATCAATAAATTCTAGTGTTATCTGCTATCTATTCCATATTATTGATAACGCCATTCCCTAGCGTCATAAAGGGTAACTGAGGTAAAGGGATGAAACTCACAGCTTGTCTTTTTAACGATTAAAATAATACTATTAACAGACTTATCAGCTACTATTAAACTGTAAGGGTCAGTTTATTGTTCTTGTTTTTTTCATTAGTTCAATCAATATTTCTTAATTTCTAATCAGTTCTATAAGATCAATGAAATATTTATTGTGTGCCTACTCTAAGGTAGACGTCCTCCAGGAGCTGACACAAGGAATGTCCTAGTTCTCATGGCTTTTTACTGTAGTGAGAAAGGCAGAAATAAATAAGTGATGTGTCAAATGATGAAAATTATGGTGATAAAATAGTACCTGTGAGTCCCAAATGTAGTTAGGCAGCAAAACATTTAGGAGATTTGTAAAAAAAAAAAAAAAAAAAAAAAAGAACAGCTAATGCAAAAGCTTTGCATTAGTTTCCTGAGGCTACTGTAGCAAAAGCCTACAAACTGGATGGCCTAAAACCAGAGAAATTTATTCTCTTACAGTTTTAGAGGCCAGGAGTTTAAGATCAAGGTTTTAGCAGGACTACACTCCCTCTGGAGGCACGAACAGAGAATTCCTCCCCACCTTTTCCAGTATCTGGCGGCACTGGCATTTCTTGGCTTATGGCTGTAACTACAATTTCTTGCTTTTATCTTCATATTGCTTTCTTCTGTGTCTGTTTTCTCCTCAGTCTCAGGGGGAGCACGACCCAGTTACTAACTTGATTCTTGTCTGCTATATTCCAGAATTGTGAGACAACCAGTTTCTGGTAGGATTTTTTCTTTTTTCGTAGAGGCAGAGTCTCATTTTATTGCCTTCGGTAAAGTGCCAGGGCAGCTTGCAGCAACCTCCAGCTCCTGGACTTAGGCAGTTCTCTTGCCTCAGCCTCTCAAGTACAGTTTCCAGTAGTTTTAATCTATACAGTTGCGGGGCTTTGTCATGCAGTCCAAGCAAGCTAATATAGTCAGGTAACCAAATTTAGTGCAGATAAATCTAGAGTTCTACAGACTGCATGTACCATTTGGGACTGAGCCCAGGAACATGTAATAGAAAACTCAAATAGTTATGAATTTATCTTTCAAATATATATATAACTTTATCACAAAATAAGAGGTATGAGGCTATTACAATGGCTCCAGTTTCTCATCAAATACTGTGTCATATTAGCTTACCTTTTACATTAGCCATAGGGTAGGATCCTTATCCTTATGTGTATAAGATAGCTGCCAAGTTTAAATGATATGTTTACATTCCAAAACACTGAAAGGAGAAAGACCAAGGACAAAATAAGGATGTTGACTTTTCTGAAAATATTAGGCAAAAATGTCTGATAAAAACCAAAGATAATGACAGTACACATTCTAATGAAGTCACAATTCAACCAGTGAAAATAGAGTAAAATTAGTGAAACTTATTAGGTAGCCACTGAATGTTATGATAGAATTTTGGGTATTATGCTGATAAATATTGAAGGACATTTCTGATACAGAGGATAACAAAAATTGTCATGTCTTTTTGTAAGTTAACTCTACAACATTGGATATGTGAGGTTTGACAAGTTTCTGAACCTGCCACAGTGCATGTTTGCTGGCAGCACTGTACAAACAACTTGGTAAGGTTTCATAACCTTGGTACATCAGTGTCTCACAGTTGGATTGGTTGTCACCTGGCAGTGTCTTGCTGAGTGGTGTTCATCAATGTTCTTGTGTGGGTTTGTGTGCCATTGAGAAATGGATTAGAGAAACGAATATTTGTACATTTCTTGTTAAGCTTGGTGAAAGTGGAAATGAAATCAGTGATATGCTAGCCCAAGTTTATAGGATAATGCTACTAAGAAAATGGCAGTGTACAAATGGATCAAATGTTTTTCTGAGGGGAGTGAAATCATCACTGATGTCAGGGCGGCCGGTAACAAATCTGAGGAAAAAATTTGGAAAATTTGTAAAATCATGTGTCAAAATTATCAGCTGAAAAGCAAAGCAGAACAAGTAAACATTGATAAAGAAACAGCTAGAAAATCTTAACTGCAAATCTTGGCGTGAGAAAGGTGTGACAATATCCCAGCTCATGTGGCACCATCTATGAGGAAGATTTTAGCCAGTAAACTACTAACTGTATTGGAACACCCTTCCTATTCACTTGATGTGGCCTCAATGACTTCACCCGAAGATAAACAGAATATTGAAGGAAAGACATTTTGAGGACATTCAAGACATCAAGGAAAACACAATGACAGCTCTGATAGTCATTTCAAAAAAAAATGTGTTTCAAAATATCCTTGAAGGGTGGACCAGTTACTGGTGTTGGTGCATAGCTTTCCAAGGGGAGCACTTCAAAGGTGACCATAGTGATATTCAGATATATAACACGTTTTCTAAGACATGTCCATGAACTTAATTTTCAGACCTCATAGACCTGAAACAGAAAAGTGTAAGAACGGGGAGACTCTTTTAGAAGATGTAGGGCAGAGATGCCAGCAGCATAGGCCAAGGTCCCCACAGTCTAGGTAAGAAAAAATGGTAATTGTGGATATGCTTCAAAGTTAAAGTTGGTAAAATATTGTCAAAGTTTGGATTTGGAATATTTGTTAAAAAGGAAAGTCAAAGGTAACTGCAGGACATTTGCTCTGAGAGACTGACAGACTGAAATTGCTGCTTACTCAGGTGGGTAGATATCATGGAAGAATCAAGATTGATGGTAGAAGTAAGGAGTTTTACTTTATAATGTCATGCCCAAAATGAATGCTCTCCTTCTAAGTGCACATATCTAATATAAATATGTTTATGGGTCTGGAATTCAGAAATATATCATAAATACAAATTTATAAAATAATGATTATATAATAGTTTGCTTTTTTTTGCTTGTTTTGTAAAAATGTCAACATGGAAAAACAAATATCTATTATTATATTATTATATATCTATATTTCCAATATAAAAGTAATTATTTTATAGTAAAGCCTAATAAAGTCGGTAAAGTCCATGACCAATTAGATAAATTACCAAACAACTGAGAGTTACTGATAGTAATTCTAAACATAAACATTGTAAATCACAGTAGATCCAAAATTATATCTCCACATAATCTTAGGCCTATGAAATAAACATTTTTCTTTGGTATATAAATAAATATTATTTTCTATTTTCTTTCTATGTGAATTTTAAATCAATGAAAAAATGTAAAATGAGAAAAGAATTCAAAATCAAGTGGGTAGCAAGGTGTTGTGGTGGGCGCCTTTGTCCTAGCTACTTGGGAGGCTAAGGCAAGAGAATGTCCTAAGCCCAAGAACAGGAGGTTGCTGTGAGCTGTGATGCCACAGCACACTATCAATGGTGACAAAGTTAGACTTTGTCTCTAAAAAAAATTTTTTTAAAAATCAAGTGGGATTTTTATAATTGGGAAGAATTAAATCCAATGTCCACCCTAAGGATCATTAACCAGACCAAGAAATTCAATCGTTTTCTTCCCAACAGATTACTTTACTATAAGCAAGGCTTACAACTGATATTTTAATTACATATGTAGATCTTAATTTGCTCATTCTAGCTTTTTAAAAAATATTTAATGCATCACCATTTTATTCTATATCCTAAAGTTTACACTTCTAGATCTAAGAAAGGAAATAAACAGTATCACCATAATTGCCATGTTCTTCACTACACTGACAAAATTAGACAGATAATTAAAACACAAAATGAACAAAGAAACACTGTATTTAAATGAGACTCTAGAACAAATGGATAACAGATATCTACAAAATATCCTTCCCCTTGGGAAGATGTGCACCAGGATCCGTGCCTCATCAACTCTTCAAGGCAATTTTGGAACTTTTTTTTCTGGAATGGCTATCAGAACTGTATTTGTATTACCCTTGATGTCCTGAATGTCATAAAAAGTCTTCTTTCAATATTTTCTTTATTTTCCAATAAAGAGAAGAGTTTTGGGGAGCCATATAAGACGAGTAGGGACAATATTGCAATTCAGTTATTGATTGGCTGAAAACACCTTCATAGACAGTGAGCTGGTGCACTGGCATGATATAAGAGCCATGAGTCACTGGCAAAAATATCAGGTGGTTTTTATTTAATTTTTTCCATGCACTGTTTCAGCACTTCCAAATAGAAAGCTTTGTTAACTGTTTGTTCAGTTGATACAAATTCAGAAGGAACAATCCCTTTATTATTGAAAATAGTTAGAAACCTCATTTGGACTCTTGACTGGGACCAAAGGAAATTTTTGGTTGTTGAAAATTAGTTGGCTTCCATTGTGTACTTTGACACTTTGTTTCAGGGTAGTGCTGATACACTATGTTTCATTAGCTGTAATAACATGCACCCAAACATTGTCTTGTATCTCAAAAAGTTCATGACAAACTTTGACTCTCCAGTGATTTGTTCATTGGTGAGCTCCATCAGGACCATTTTTGCACAACCTTTCTCATGACAAGATTTTCAGTTAAGATTTTCCTAATTTTTCCTCAATCAATGTTTACTTGGTCTGCTATGCTTCTGAAGCCAACTAATGATTTTGACACACAATCTGACAATTTTTTGCAGTATTTTGTCAGTTCTACTTATTTGCCTCCCTAAAATCTATTCATTAATGATGCTTTCCTTCTCTGCCCTCATGAAAAATAAAAATAATCAGTGCTGTTTTCTTCATCACACTATCCCCATAAACTTGGACTCACATATCCCTTATTTTGCTTTCACCTTTGCCAAGTGAACAAAAATTTTAATGTTTGTTGCTTTAATTCAAGCTCCAGTATTCTCATGATGGCATACAAAGCCATTCAACAACAATCATGATTGCCACTTAGACACCAACACACTTCTAAACGAACACAACTGTGAGACATTGCTAGACCAAGGTAATCAACTCTTACTGAAATGTTTGTACAGTGCTACTGATGTAAGTGAATGGTGGAAAGGTCAAAACCTCAATTGTCAGAACTTGTATCTATGTAACAGAATCATTTTTATCCCCATATTATTTTGAATTGTTTTAAAGGTCTTATTTTAAGCCATTCATTGATGCACTTGAATTAATCTTACATGTATTTTATTAAGTGAAAATAATAAAATTCAAAAAGGTACATATTGAGTCTTAGTGCATTTCAGTTGCTATAACAAAATAACATGAACTAGGCATTGCTAAACAATATATATTTATCTACCACAGTTATGGAGCTGGAAGTCTAAGTTTGGGTGCTGTTGTGGTCAAGTTCTGGTGAGATTCACCTTTTGGGTGGTGTACTCCAATGTCTTGTCATATTCTTACATAGTGGAGGATCAAAGAGAGGAAGAAAGATGTTTTGAGTCTTAAAATGGCATTAATTTTCTTTCACGAAGGCTATGCTATTATGACCTTATTTAATACTAATTATCTCTTTAGGGCCTCACTTTATAATATCCTCACATTGAGGGTAGAATTCCAACATATGAATTTTGAGGAGACATATGTATTCAGCCCACAGCATATCACATAATTTAATTTATATGAAATTCTAGAAAATGCAAAACAAACAAACAAAAAGGACCAAATAAAATAAAAGGACCAAAAAACTAATAGTAGGTATCAGGGGTTGATGTGGAGATAGAGGTTGACGCTAAAGGACATTATAAGAGAATAATTAGAGTGAGGCAACTTCTATAACTTGACTATGGTGGTAGATATATAACTCCATGCATTCATCAAAAATCTTAAAATTCTGAATACCATTCAGCAGTAAAACTAAGTGATACACACAAGAGCATGGATATATTACAAGGGTATTGTGATAAATAAAAATAAGCTAATTTCAAAAGCTTTTATACCCTATGATTCCATTTATATAACATTTTGAGTTGCAAAATTCTAGAGATAGATAACAGATCAGTGGTCGACAGAGGTTAGAACCAGGGGCTTCTGGTGTTCATAACGATAGAGAAATAGCATAAGACTTGTTTTGTTTTATGATGATGAGATACTTCTATATCTTGACTGCAGTGGTGGCTACACAAATCTTAACATGTAAAGAAATTTCTTAGAATTACATATTTGTATCCATGCACACTCAAGAAAACATGAATTGGAATGTTTTATGTATTGTAACTGTGTGATAGGATGCCATCTGAAAAGAGTGGAAGAACATTTGGGACATTTTGTATTGCTGCTTTAACTTCCTGTGAGTCTCTATTGTTTTGTTTTTTTTTTCAAATCATACATAAGTGTATACCACAAAGAGTAAACCTTACTGTGATTAAGTTTTTAAAAAATCAGCCAAGGTAGAAAACTATTGGAAGTATGTGACTGCCATAACCAAATAACAACTCAGTGGCTTCAACAATACTCTTTAATTTTCTCTCAGTCTTGGAAGCTAAAAGTCACAGATCATGGTACCAATTCAGTTTCCATGGAGACATCTTTTCCACGTGTAGATGGCTGTCTTTATGCTATGTCTTCACATGGCCTTTTTCTCTATGTGAACACCCTCTTTGCTTCCCTTTCTCTTTTTATGAGAACATTGGTCATATTGGATTAGGGCTGAACCTCTATGATCACATTTAACCTTAATTATTCTTAAAGTCCCAAATATATAGTCACACTGGGGGTTAGGGCTTCAATATATGCCTTTTGAGGAATCATAATTCAGTCCTAGCATAGGGGAACTGAAAGTAGAATAAAGACAGTAACAAATGAACCTAACTATATTTCAAATTAATAACTATACATAAGAAGGTAGGGATGGAAATAATAAAGCTTTGTAATTATTGGGAAAATATTAATATGTCTTTTTGTGGGCAATATATGACTAAAGAGAAAAAACTAAATGTAAGTGCTATATTCTATTAATAATGTTTAGTAATTTTTTCTCACAGCTATATTGATTACAATTCTAAGATGTTGTTTTATTTTACTAGATTCAACAAATAAGTAAATATATTGTATATTATATAATAATCCAGTTTCTCATTGTTTAGGTATTAAATGTAAGAACTCAAATACCTGTGTGTTCGTATTTGTATATGTGTGTGTATATATATATATATATATATATATACATACAGAAGGAGGGTGGGATTTTGAGGTTGAAGATATCCTCTAATGGTCACTTGTGGCAGAATCTTGGGTTCTGGCTATGTTGGGTTAAGATGAGTTGAGGGCCAGATTGGCTGGTGGATGCAATGCCCGACTTGCCTGCTAGTTGCATTTGCACAGAGAACTGGGGCAAGGCAAGAAGTCCTGGGGATGAATGTAAACCCTGTGGGTGCATAGGGTGCAGGGAAGATGAGTAAGAGAAACCAATCTACTCATAGAAAATTACTAAGGAATAACATATATAGAATGAGGGAACTGAAAATCATCATTAGGAAATTACACAAATAATGGAAGAAGGCAAGATTCATAATGAATACTAAAATTAGTGATTAAATATGTGAAGAGAAACATGTTTGCACAGATCTAATAATCTATTTCAAGAGATTTGTTAATTCTGAAAGCAAAAAAAAAATTGCTATAGAAATAGAAATAAGAAACATCACTTTAATCGTGTGATCAAAGTTAGGATGTCCAGTGACCAGACATGTTGATACTATGTCTTCCTGACATGATTTACTGAATAGAGCAAATACTGTATATTACTCATGTGAAAAAAATGTGTATCCTCCATCTAATCATGAAAAGGCATCAGGCAAACCCAAATTGAGAGACATTCTAGAGAAAATCTGACTAGCTTTCTTCAGAAGTGTCACTCAGGGTCATGAAAAACAAGGAAAGACTGAGGGACTGTCACTGATTGGAGGAGATCTATCAACTAAATGCAATTTGGGGTCCTAGATAGGACTCTGGAGCAGAATAGCATTAGTGGAAAAGCTGGTACGTAAAAAAAAAACCCCATACCTTAGTTATCAAAATGATACTTATATTAATTTTTAATTTAGTAATTATACTATGATTCTACAAAGTATAAGAGAGAATGCTGAGTGAAGGATGCAAAACAAATATTTGTAATATTCTGCAATTTTTCTATATGTATACATTATTTCAAAATATAAAAATGATAAAAAATCACAAACTTGTCTTCTTTTCAGCTTTAGGATTTACTTACTATTTCAAGGTAATTTACAAAGTGATTTTTCTCTTTGTAGTGTTATTGTAACTAGTAAAATATCTGAATATGTAATAACAAAAGTTTCTGATTACATTTTATCTATACAATTTATGTATATAACTTCATTGCCTTCTGTAGTTCTCAAAATTTTAGGAAAAATTTTGGTTGAAACTACAAGGAAGCTTATGAAAATATTTTCATAAAAGAAATTTAAGAATTAAGAAGGCACAATTTTATTTATAAGGCAACTTGCAGTATTGTGCTAAATAACTTTTTCCATTTCTTTTCAAATAAGAAAAAGAAAAGGATGCTTCTGGTTTGGTGTCTGGGTAACCTGACTTATGGACCTCGTTAGCAATGTATGCTGCGGGAACAGGAATAGCAGTGACTTTTTAATTGGCATTGTTTCCCCAGAAGTCATTATGTACCCTGCATAAGGTGTGTCTTTTCAATATGACAATAATTAAATCACCTCAACCACTGCATGGAAGTGTGAGCAAGTTTAATGCATTGGTGAATACGTAAGTTTTACAATTCTAGGGAATGTTAGCTGAGTGATACTTTGAATAGGTGATTTTAATACACAGTAATTTGATCTATTTTGCATTTCCCCTGGCCCAGAAATTATATAAAAAAGTCTCTATATTTGTTCCATCCTGATTAAAAATTCAATAAACTTGCTCTATTTCAATTAAACACTCCCTCCCCTACAAAAGGATGACTTAGACACTTCTTATTGTTGCTGTGATGGTAAGGGTGGTAGCAATTCCAAAAGGTTACCTACTTAAACATAGGTAACACATTCTAGTCAACTTTATAAAGTGGCATGACTAAGAAACATTTTTATGAAATTATAATAAATTACTCTTCGAACACAAGATGTCATTATTCAAAACAAAATATGTTCAATTACCTTTTCACTTAATATTTAGTATGCTTTTAGGATCATTTCAAAAATCCACTTGCATTACGCAAATATGAAGGTAACTAGGGAAGAAATGGCTGCATAGATGAATTGCTTTGATTAATAAAATGTAATTAAGTGATGTCAAGTGAGATTTTTCTACTGAATATAATTAACAGGAGTTAAGTAAATTCAAAGAAGTAAATTAACATTATTAGTATCTCCGCTGCATACAGTTAAAAGAACACAATGTACAGAGCTAGGAACAGAGAATCCATATTGATTACATTACTTTTAAAATTATTCCTTTAGTAATCAACTCAAAATATAATGGAATTCATTAAGCAATCTGTAGGTTACCAACAGTCTATAGGATTTGGCTTTGGAGATTTTCAGATGAATGGTGTTTATAACATATTATTGTAATTAAGATGATAGTTTGTTTTGATTGATTCACATAAAATAATACATTGAAAAATTAACTAGACAAAACTCTTGAAATGTTAACAAAGTTATTTTAACATTTTGTGTACTAAATGAAATTCATATGGTACTTATGTTCTAAATTGTTGAAAATACTATAGAAAAATAGCCTCCACCAGGGAATTAGAATAAAGTTAATATGGAGAAACATCTAGTAAAAGAACAATATGTTTTATTACATCAGTGCCTCTAATATCTACTTTATTTAAGCTTGTATCAGCACATTTTCAAACTGGAATAAGATTAATATTAATAGTACTATAACAAATTACCTGTTTTAAAAAAAAGACATTGGAAATTTTATACAGCCCTGTGCTCTCTTCTCAGAAAAAAAAACAAACAAACACATACCATTTTAGATTTTCAATAGTATTTGAGTAATGTGGCATTGGTAAACATTCTCCAGGACCTTGCTTTTCAAGGTGAAGTCTGAGGACCCACACCAATGCATCACTTGGGAGCTTGTTAGAGATACAGAATCTTGGACTCTGCCTCAGACCTCTTGGAAAAGAAACTGCATCTTAAGTTTGACAGATATGATCCTAAAAAAAAAATCAAAACTGATTTCACATGTGTGGCTGAGTATTAATAAAAAAAGTAACAAACAAACACACAAAATTCCCTTGGCACAGATTTTCAAAAGCCTTCAGGTGGTTTTACATAAAGCAAAGTTTGGGAAGCACTACTATAAAATACATAATTATTCATCAATAGGTAACTTTTTCTCAATGGTGGATCACCCAAGCAAAGTTAATTACGTTGATAATTATTTTTATTTCTGTTAAAGAGGAAATCATTTGTTTCAGGCATCCCTTTTGAAAAATATGTTCTTGAAAAGTTGTATATAATTGAAATAATTATAAATCAGGTAATAGGTTTACTTCATAAATTTTCTCTTTAAAGTGATAACTGTGAATACATTTGTAACTGGAAATCCCATTTTAATTATAATGTTATTAACATACTCTGTGTCTATACTTTTAAGTTTTTCTCAAATTAATAGCATTTAAAATACCTTTTGTCTTTAATCTGATTTAAAAATATAATTCATTTTCTGAAATTAAAAACATGGCCTTATTTATTTATTTTGTCAAATATTTATGTTGGATTTAGCAGTTATTCCAGAATAGAAAAAAGAAAATTATTGGCAAGGTCATATGTTATACTTCATTTCTATGCAGAGTGCACCTAAGCATTTTGTCTGAATAAAAAGTATTTTAATCTATACTAGAAATCTTTTAATAGTTATATTTGGCTCAAGTGTTATGCCCTGAGGGTGACTATATTAGGCATCACTCCTGAAACCTGTTTAGTGCCAGTTTATAAATGACTATTTAATAAATACCCACGGTGATGATTACTCCACAGGGCTTTTCCTGGGGCAGTATATGCAAGTGTCAGGTGCAATAACAAAGTTTTTATTTCAGTTGACCTACCTGAAGTTAATATTCCATATGATAATTTACAATTCACCCTGATGAACCTTCAAATAAATATGTAAGTAGTATATCTCTGTTTTTGTATTAATAAGAAATGTGCAGGAACAAGTATCTTTATAATTTTCCTCCACAACACCCTTTAGCTCACAGTTTTCCTGTGTGAAATATGTGTTTTCTGAAGTTGTCATCATAAGAAGGTACATAAGGGAGAAAGATATTACATGTAGGAAAGTAGAGAATATATCTATTTGTTAATATCTATTATAAGCTAATTAATATATAAATGTACTAATTTTAACTAGTTAAGTAATATAGTATAAAGTTAAGTGCCAAATTGATATAAATTATTTTATTACCATCATTCTAATTAAAGTAATTCTTCTTCTTATCCATACACATTCTAATTGCCATTTTTATCATCAATATAGTTTGAAACATTTTCAAGTTACATAAATTATGTATTTAAATGTACATATAATTTTAAAAAAGATTCATAAATCTTTGAATTTTCTTTCTTTAAAGGAGAAAAAAAGTCGTATCTCCACAATCAGTTCCACACTATTGCCTTAGATACACATTATGTTTTTTAAGGCCAGAATTCCTGATGCCTAGTTTAATGATTAGTGCCTAGGCAAGTTTTGATAATTTGATTGATCAGTACATGTAATTGTAATCAAAGTATTTAGATTTTGTTTAATCCATACAGCTTTGGTCAGATCTGTGGATGGAATGTTTATATCTTTAAACACAAAAGAAACTTTAGAAGTTATATCTTAATATTTATAATAGATAAACGTGTACATTTGTCCAATTTTTAGTAAAGTTAATGCATATAGAAACTAAACAAGCTGCAATCCTATAAAAATCCTACATATGTTTATAAGAGAAGAAATATAAACAAAACAAATACTCTCACTCCTAAAAAGACTTCATTCAAAATCAACAAATGAAGAAAACCTCTCTTTTGTCAGAAACATGAAAAATTACATAGTATTAAAATAGAATTATAATATTTAAATGAAGTTGAATTTCATTCAGAAAAGAGAGTATAATTTTAAGCACTTACTTAAGAATGTCATGTTATATCTAAAATACCAACAGCATTTTATTATAGAGGGTTGTTGTAGGTGTGGTTTTCACTTCTTGGAAATGATAAAACCATTCTCATTCATTTTTTAAGCCTGTTATGCACTAATTAAAAACTATAAAGCATCTTGCAATAAAATGCTACATACATGCCTAATAAGGCTAATAAAATGTATAATGATACCAGCTGTTGAAATCCAACAGATACACATAATTAATGGCAGTTGAAGTTTACCTACAGCTTTTCCATCTGCCTCAATTAGAATATAATTTCTAAAGTTAAAAAAAATGATACTTTTACTTCAGCAGTCAAGATTTTTCTCTATAGAAATTCTAAAATATATATAGGTTTTACATACATGTATAACTTAAAATATATTTTAAATTCTTGTTTCAAGAAACTATCGAAAGACAGCTTTTATGAAAAACACATTTGGAAAGATACCATCTCTGTCTCAAATCTAATATGTGGATACGCAGAAAGTCTAAATAATTTATCATGGAAATGGATAATATCAGAGTTAGCAGTTATAATAATAGTCACCAACTTTGTGTAGCTAACATTGCACATTCCTTTATTTTTATATAATATACAAAGCAAGGCTATTTCATAAATATTGTCATAGCCGCAATGTTTTGGTTTAAAAAACAAAGAGTAAAAGAAGTATTACTGTAGAGATAACTTTAAAAGTCAAAGAAAATACCCCCACAATTTAAAGAAAAAATAGAGAGAAAAGAATCAGGAACAATAATAGAAACTTAAATTATGCACTTTGAAAACGACAACTACTTAGTCCACCCTGTTGGGTAAGGTTTCTTTATAACACCCCAGTCTTTAACTCCAGCTTAACACTAAAAAATAAACCGATTTTCATCAAGTGGAAAAAAAGTCAAGAAAAATTCAGTCACATTAACTTAGAGTAAAATGGGAAGTTTGGGATACAGCTATTCACAAAACTTAACCATAAAGAAGATACTAAACAGTATTAATAATTAACGATATGTTCTACTAATACAGAGAAAATGACCCATAATATAGACAAAGAACAGTCTCTTAAGAAAACATAACCGTAGGTAATAAACATATCCAATTTTAAGAGTAATACAGGTTAACTGTGTGCATAAACTAAATAAAAAAATAGAGACAAGAACAAGACTTATAAAGCCAGATCAAACTGACCCACTATAAACAGAATTAAATGAAAAGTATTACTGTATAGTTGAGAAAAGAAATATAATAGGTGTTGGGATTCTGGATGATATTTAGCTCCTGTATTTTTATTTTCAAACTTCTTGTTTTATTTTATTAAAAGAATATATTATTTCTGTAACATTATAAAGGCCTCATTCTATAAAATCTATGTGTACAGTACATCCAAATTCTAATATTTCAAAGTAGTCACCTTTCCATGCACTTTTGTATTCTATTATAAATATTTTAGTAATCTGACAGCATTGTTGAATACATAATCTGTACTATTTTTCTTTTATTCTTTTAAAAATATACTATTATTGATTTTTATATGGTAGGGATTATTTTAAGTTATAAAGTTATAGCAATGAAGAAAGAAAATTTAATGCCCTCAAGAAGTTTACACATCAAGGCACTATTTGCAAAGGTTGAGTTGAAAATGTTCACCCACAGATAAATGGGTAAAGAAAACGCGGTACACACATACAAGGAAAAACTACTCAGCTATTCTTTAAAAAAGGAAATTATGCAATTTAGGACAATGGGGATGAACCTTGAGTACATCACGCTCAATACAATAAGCCAGTAACAGAAAGGCAACTACTGCATTACTCCACTCGTGTAAGGTACCTAAATAGTCACAGTAGTAGAATAGAAGAGTGGAATAGTGGCTGCCGAGGGCTAGGGGGAGGGGAAGAGAGAAGTTAATAATCAAAGTGCAAAAGTTTCAGTTAAGCAGGTTGAGTAAGATCCAGAGATCTGCTATACCACATAGTACTAATAGCCAACAATAAGTAATATATACTTAAAAATGTCTTGGGAGAGATAATCGCATGTTAAATGTTCTTACCACAATAAAATAAAATTTTAAGAAAAGAATCTGCATTATAAACAAATAGACTAATAAATTATAAGCATGCTAAATGTTCAGATGTTCCGTGAAAGAAACAGAATTAAAAAGGATATAAGAGATGCAGAATGGTGTTGGTGGTGTAGTACTTTCTTACTCCGATGAGACTTTTGAGGAAGTATGTTTAAAAAGGAGACATTTGAGCAAAGACTGGTGTGAGGCTACAGAAGTAGCCAGGGGGACCTGGGAAGGAATTGCTCTGGTCTTGGAGAGAAAAACAGAAATGAAAATGTCCTCAGGGAAAGACTGTACCTGGCTTTTCCGAGAAAAACCAAAGAGCGGGTAAAAAGGAAAATAATAGGAAATAAAAGCAGAGTGAGGAAGATAGGTGAGTAGGGATGGACTCAAGGTAAAATGAAGAGCCTTTACAGGAGCCTGAAATGAAAAGTGGAGTTGAGTTGAGGAAAAAATATTGAGAGAGGCAGAGTAATCAGGAAGTTACAATAATAATTGGGTAAGAAAAATTATTGCTCGAATGTATCCGTGAATTGGTAGCAAGTGTTCAGGTTTTGAATGCACACACACAATCTACTTTATTGAGGTATAATTTACACATAATAAAACAAAACTTTTAAAGTGTTCAATTATCTTTAATAGTATTTATATCTGTGGCCAATAAAATTATAATATAGCGTAAGGCATCTCTATCACCCTGAAAATTCGTTGTACCTTTTTGCCCATATCAAATCACCCACTACACACAATTATCAACACCCACTACTTTGTTTTCTAGCACGTTTTGCTTGTTCCCTAATTTCATATTAATGGGAATTATGTAGCATGTTATTTTGAGATGTGGCTTATTTTATTCAGCATAACATTTTGGGATCCATTTATATTGTTACATATTTCAGAAGTCTGACTTTTTTATTGTCACTGAGTGATATTTTTATATATGAATATACTACAATATATTTATCTGAACACTTATTAATAGGAATTTATATTATTAGATAGCTATCCCCCATTTCAGGCTATTATGAATAAAGCTACTATGACTACTCAAACATAAATCTTTTTAGGTATAAAATGGTCAAATCACATGTGGTGCATACTTATAGTTTCTTTTTTTCTTTTTTTTTTTTTGTTTTTTTGCAATTTTTGGCCAGAGCTGGGTTTGAACCCACCACCTCCAGCATATGAGGCCAGCGTCCTACACCTTTGAACTACAGGTGCCGTGCCGCCCAGACTTATACATCTTTATGAAATTTCCTTCAAAGTAATTGGAAGTTTTGCATTTCTGTCACCAATGTATAACATTTCTGGTTGCTAAAAATCTTTATCAAAAACCCAATTATAGCACAGGAATACAGGGGAAGGGGAAAGGGAGGGGAGGGGTGGGGGGAGGATGGGTAGAGGGAGGGCAATTAGTGGGAACACACCTACGGTGCATCTTAGCAGGGTACTGGCGAAACTTATTAAAGGTAGAGTATTAATGTCTTTATATAGT
>CAUYON010017209.1:0-25743 GCA_963573935.1 Arctocebus calabarensis
ATACACAAATGGATTAATAAACTGTGGTACATGTATACCATGGAATATTATGCAGCCTTAAAGAAAGATGATGGCTTTTCCTCTTTCATATTTACATGGATGGAGCTGGAACACATTCTACTTAGCAAAGTATCTCAAGAATGGAAAAAAAAGTATCCAATGTATACAACCCTAATATGAAGCAAATTTATATGTTTCATGTGAAGGCTACAACCCAAGAAGACAGGGAAAGGTGAGAGGGAGAGAATGAGAGAGAGGGGGTGGAGGGAGAGAAGATAAAGGGTGGGTTCACACTTGAGGTGCATCTTTGAAGGGTCAGGAGAAACCTACTAAATGCAGAACACAAATGTTTTCACACAGTAAACAAGAAAATCTCATGAACGTTATGTTGAACAGGTGGATGAAAATATTTTAGATTGTATGTGAGGCCTGCACACTGTACCCCATGATTGAACTAATGTACACAGCTATGATTCAATAAAAACAACAACAACAACAGGTTAGTTAAACCAGCTGCTAAATTTTTTATCTGATCTCTTGTTCTTTTCATTTCTGTGTACAAGAAACCTTTTAATTTTGAAGGATATCATTCATCATTTTTCTAGCAACTGTTTTTCCTAATTTATATTTGTCCTTTTATTTTTTTATGGATTTTTTCATGTGCAATTTCAAAATGCTGTGATTCTTTGCACTCACTTGTTGTTTTTCTTATACTCAAAGCCATTTCCCAATAAAAGATCCAAGAAATATTTGCCAATATTTTAAATTTGATTTTACTTTTCACATTTAGTGTTCAAAGTACCATAAAAACAGCCAGGGTCCATGTCGGATCTATTAGTATAGAGTATAAATGTCTTAACACAATAAGTAAACGAGATGAGGTATATATTAAACAGTGTGATGTAAGCGTTCCTAATTCTACATGAAATCAGCACATTGTACCCCATAAATGCATTAATGTATACCTGATGTATGTGTTTATGATTTAAGAAAAAAACAAACCAGCCAGGCATGGTGGCTCATGCCTATAATCCAGGCACTCTGGGAGGCCGAGGTAGGTGGATATCCTGAGCTCTGGAGTTCAAGACCAGGCTGAGAAAAACAAGACCCTGCCTCCACTAAAAAGAGAAAAAACTAGCCAGGCAGTGTTGTGGGCACCTGTAGTCTCAGCTTCTTGGGAGGCTGAAGCAAGAGAATTGCTCAAGCCCAAGAGTTTAAGGTTGCAACATACAGTCCAAATTTAATTGAATATATACACTTTTTGTTGGTATTATATTAGCTTCATTTTTAATAGAAAGAAAAATCCTTATAGTAAAAGATGTTTACAACCCAAGGCATATACATTATTTATGGTAATAAAAGAAAAAAAATGTATTGCTTGATGTTAAGTGTAAACACCTTGAATTTTCTCTAAAAAAGTCTAGCCACAGCTTTCCCATAGTCTACGACTCCAAAGTACTTGAAGTCTTTGACAAATGAGAACTTGTTCTCTACTTTAAAAATTAATGATTTTAAATTTTACAGAGAAATTTAGTCAAACTGATTCATTTTACAAGTAAGGAAACTGAAGTCAGTGTAGTTAAACTATCTCTTTATGGAATTTCTCAGCTACTAGTAGAACAAGAACAAATCAAACCTTTGGTTTTTCACTACTTTTGTTGAAATATGTTCCTTTTACACAACAAAAGTTTATTAAATATTAATACATTGTCCCAATTGATTCAAATATTTCCTCTGAAAATATATGTGGCTTACTTATTGATTTGCTCTTTTATTTGAGATATAATGGGAAATAATTCTGTCCTCTAATTGGAGATATTAAGTATTCTCACACTAGTCCTTGGGATGCGTTTTTATACTAAAAAGGGATTTACGACTTTTAACAAAGTGTTGCTTAAAACATAAAAAGGAAAAGTATAATCAACAATAACTTGCATTATGGATGAAAATAGAACATCTATCATTTATAATGCCAGCTCTATCCATTTGGTACTTTGAGGAGGTTTTTATTTTTGTTTTGTTTTTTTGAGACAGAGTCTCACTCTATTGCCCAGGCTAGAGCACCATGGTGTCACAGCAGCTTGGTGCTGTAGTGTGGCAGCACCATGGTGTCACAGCAAACTCCTAGGCTCAATCAAACCTCCTGCACCAGCTTCCCTAAGTAGCTGGTTCCACAGGTGCCCACCATAACGCCCAGCTAAGTTTACTAATTTTAGTAGAAGAGCCTCCCTCTTGCTCTGGCTGCTCCCAAATTCCTGAGCTCAAGCAATCAGAGAAGTCTGCCTAAATTGAGTATGTTTTTATGTTGGAGATGTTTACATGATAGTGCAAATGAGTCAGCTTTATAAATTATTCTTTTGCATTTTCTGAATTATCTCAGAAGCATCTTGGAGTCACAGGAAAGTCTTTGAGCCACACTGCACAATATTAGTGTCAAACTTTCACTCTAGGAGCCAGTTATGTTATTATTCCACCAATTTCACTGATGAGTTCAGAAGCACAATAAATGTCATCACTGGTATGTCTTCTTTTATTATTTTGTTGCTCTCAAATTAATTAAAATAGAGAATGGTTTTCATCTGTTTATTATACTTTCTATCAGACTAAACTCCACTGAAATACCAATGGCATAGGCCCTCTTGATTGTAGCAACATTTCTGTAAAGCAAACTGTGATTATCAACCAAACTAGCCTGGCTCTTCTGAGTTTGATGACAAAAATATGATGAAAGTTGAAATTCAGTGATGGAAAACAGCAAAATAAAACTACACCATAGACTTGAAATCATTCATTCAGCAGATAGTATGGGGTACCTGTGTCATTTGCTACTTGAGACTGTTTAAAAAGTCAGTCTGCTTGCTTTATAAAAAATCTGATGCCATCAATGGGAAAAAATTAACATTACAATAACACTTGCAAAAATAACAAAAGGATTCAGTCCTTTTGTACCCTGAAAATATTTTTTGAATGTGCTCAATTTCTGTAATTAGCAGTACCTATCATTAATATTTAGAGCCAATACAGTGAGCCAAGCACTGTGTTAAGGGTTTTACACAAATGATCTCATCTGATATTCACATCAAGTATCTGGGAGAATTATTTTAATTATCCCTCTTTTACAAATGAAGAAACCAGGCTTCAGAGTACTTAAAGAATTTCCCCAAAGTCACGGTGTTTTCTGTAATTGAATTGAGATCAAACCCAATTCTATTTTGAGTTTAAGTGTCATATTGTGAACACTGCACTATACCACGTTCCTACCTGTCCAATTTTTCCGCTCCTGAGTTATTGTAGGTTCTTCAGTCTGCTGTGTTCCATACAGATATTTGAGAGCTGACTCTGTGTAATGAATTCATTTTGGATACTGTGACTTTTAGATGGTAAATAATCTTTTCAAAGCTAAAATTGATCACTATAAACTCTCCATCTTTCTCCACTTCAGCATGTCTGAGTGCCTACGGTGGTTTAAAGACGTGAATGAGTTTTTACGATTTAAAGATGAACATGGTACAGCCAATATCCTTACAATTCCTCAGAGCATCTCCGTTTGTTTTGAAAAGGCGTAACTATAGAAAAGGGAGAAGCATAAAAAGAGAAAAAATAAATTTGTAACATTTCTAGTGCCTTAAACCTGAAAGCATCACTTCCTAGTGAAAGATCACTAGTTTTGTGTACGACTCAAGTAGGAGACAGCCAATAGGAATTTGGGAAGAAGGAGTTTGACAAAGGACAGAGATGAAAGACAAGATTCGAGGAAGTCTGTAACACAGCTCTCTGGTCTGGCAAGCCTTTTATTGCAGTACACCACTGAGGATTCTATCCCACCCCACTTTTTAATAAGCAGTTCCTCTTTTGGTTTTCGATTGCTGTGTAATAAATTCCCACAAATTTAGTAGTTTAGAAGAGCATTCATTTGTCGGTTCCCAGCTCTGTAAGCAGAAGTCTGACCCATATGGCTGGTTCTCTTCTCACGGTGTCCCAAGCTGAAATGAAGGTGCCTGTAAGACCGAATCCTCATCTATATCTTGTGGGGGGAAATCTGCTTTCAAGCCCATTCTCTTTTGCTGGCAGAATTCTTTTCCTTATGGTTTTAAAACTCTTCACTAGCTGTCAATCTGGCATTTTTCTTAGCTAGAAACTACCCATATTCTGTGCCTAATTTCCATTTTCACGCCAGCAACACTGCATCAAATCCCCGTGGTGCTTTAACATTCCCTGACTTCCTCTTCAGGAGAAAGTTGCTGGGTTTTTAAGGCTCCTCATAATTAAGAATTAATCCCACCTGAAAAATCTCCAATCATGGGCATAACAGAGTCTGGGCAAGACTCAGCTACTTTTAATGGATATTCCGAAAATGTTGGGTCCATCTTGCATCCCTCCGAGAGTCCTTTTCAAAACTCATCCCTTTGCCCGTCTTCTGACCACCTGACTGATCTCAGCACTTGGTGCCCTCCTCTTACTTTGCAGTTGGCCGTGTGGCAGAACTCTTGGCCGCCCTGCCATCCATAGGCTGTGGTCCTGCCTCTCAAAGCAACAAGAAAAAGTGGAGTGTGAACAAAACTACACTTGTCAGGACCCCACATTCTTCATTCCTTCCAAACGCCATATGGTCTCTGAGGGTATGCCCACTCAATCCAGGGATAAGGACATATTCAAGAATCACTACTGGAAAGGCATCACTCTGAGAAGAGTATTTTCATAGGCAGTGTCTGGACTAGGATGAGGCCAAGATGATAGTGGAGGTGCAAAATCTAAGCAATCTCCCTCGAGTCAGTGGAAGCACGATATCTGCCCTTGCCGGCCCGCTCTTGCACGGGCCCGAGAGTCAGCACTTTCCTCCAGGTTGTGTTCTTGGCAATGCACCTGCAAGAAAACATTCACTCTCCAGTTCACACAAACCCAGAACGCTCACTCCAGCCCTGTTCAAATCCATAAAATAAAATACATGAGATTACTATGGAAACTGAATATATATTAAAATATGCTTAGTAAAGTAATAAAAATAAAATACATGATTTGTAATTTGCTTCCTTATGAATGCAGTAAATAAAAATATTTAAGGAGTCCAGTAATTTTGAAATAGTGATGAACATGAATGATTTCAAAATATCTGCAGCCACTTAAAATATTTTTGCAAATACCTGTGATTACTGGTGACAAATATTTAGTAATACTGCTGGCATCATTGTGTTTTGGCAAAGGGGCTTATGTTCACACTAGAAGCAAACACTAACTTCTAATAAACAATTACTCATGGGAAAGATTTTTCTTTTCCAACCAAGTCCACAGACTTTGTTTAATTCGATCCATCCACCCCAGTTTACAACTCTAGGGCAAAACTGCCACCCTACACTTATGATCAGGTAGAAGAGTTGGAAAGGGAAAAAGAAAAGAAAGAACAGATTTAAATTAAATTTGTAAATAATTTCTTGGTGTCGACTATGTGCAGGGCATTTGCCAAGAAAAGTGATAAAGGAGAAAAGAAAATACTTAAAGAAAAATTGAAAACTAAATTACTAAAGAATTTTTTACCTATTGCTAGATTGACAACAGGATTTCAGATGCTGCCTGAGGGAGCTCATTTCAATTATTTAGACTTACATTTGATCTACTTTAACTAACCTACTTTCAACTGGCCTGGGCCTGGAAGGAAAGGAAAGATGCAAAAAGATAAGACTGTTCTACAGGGCACTTTTGTGACAATTCAAAACACATAACTGATTCATTGCAGATTAAAACACAGCCAGATTCCTAAGCAGTAGTAAACATTTAAAGCTCAGATGGAAACGAAATTAGAAGCAGGAATTAAATAGTCTAATCCTTTCACCTGCTCAGATGCAATGAGCAGGTTTAATGAGAGAAACCCTTGGATATTTGCTGATGGCGCACTTGTGAGCTTCCCTTCCATTACTGAACACATGGAGAGAGTAATTTTTCAAATTGACATTCGGTTTTGAAAATGGTTTAATGTGTTAAAATAAATCCAACAAATGTAAAGAGCCCATTATTTCAAAGGAGATGAACAGCAATAAGCTGATTGATGTCATGAGAATAGTTTTATCTTAGTAAATGTCTTCTGCATATCATCTGCAAAACCTTTTCTAAAAGTAAACCCTTGAGAAATTAACCCAAAATGCTTTTTTTTTCAGTAAGTTGAAATCTTCAAAATACTGGAACTGAAAAGGGAATTTGACCAGAGTACGTCTACACTTTCACTATGTTCTTACTCAAGTTGACTTGCAATTAATTTCACAAATTGTTTCTTAAAACAAGCCTTTCATTTATTAAAATAGGACATAGGGTGGGTGCATTTAATATATTCAGGAAATACAAGATTAATAACTCACTAGCAGGGCTCAGCTTTGGTACCTCCAGCACAAAGAAGAATCTGATGGTCACTTTCCAGCCACACTTGTGACACTGACCACCAGGATCAGTTTCAACCATTTTGCCAGGTTGTGGTAAATGACAGAGTCAGGAGAGCTGAATTTGACCCTTTCTTTTAGCAGCTGGATGGTCTTGACCAAGAGAGTCTTACCCTCACTAAGGCTCAGTTAGTTCATCTCTAAAGCAGAGATGATAGCCTCACTTCAAGGCCCATCAATGAGTCCAAATGCAACAATGCATATGAAAGTCCTTGTAAACTATAAAATACAGAAGGTTGGATTTTTATTATGCGCATTCCTCACAAGTTTTAATTTGATTTTAGTTTTTATCAGTCTTATTTGATATAAATGTTAGAGAAGAAAAACTGCTTTTATTAATGTGTGCAATTCGATACCCATATGCATACACCCGTGAAACTGTCACCAAAATCGAAGTAACAAACACAGAGGTTGATTGTTTTTTGCCAAATTATTGAAATCAGTATTCATCTAGTAATTATTGTTACCTTAATTATTGTAAATCATTGACTTTCAAATAAACAGTTCACACTTAACAAAATTTAGCAGCTTAGAAAGAATGAGCATCTCTCTTACGTATAAAATTGTGTTTAAAGGAATTGGCAAGCCCTGCTGCGTGTGTTTTTGAGGACAAAGGAAAAAAAATGAGATTATTAGTCTAATGACAAAGGGTTTGCCTGGTCCAGCAAAAGTCCTAAAGTTCATAAGTGGCTAGACTTAGAGTATGAGGTAGTGGCCCACTAAGAGAACCCACCAACAAACATGTGTAGCTGACAAAAGTCCCATGTCCACAATAGGTAAGGAACTCCTAGGACTCTGTCATTATGAAGATACACACCAAATTTAAAAATGGACTAAAGATTTAAATGTGTTCTTCACTAGAGAAAATACATAAATTGAAAATAAACATGAGAAAGATACTCAACTAGACATGAGTAACACAAAAATACAAGACACAGAACATAACACTATACTCATCTAAATAGCTAGAATTTAAAAATTACTGATAGCACCAGCCACTGGTAAACATGTGAAGCAACTTGAACTTTCATACATTGTTGGAAGAGATTTAAAACTGTAGGATCATTATGACCTAGCCATTCCCCAAAATGGAAATAAAGTGCCATCAACTGAAGAATGGGTAAAGTGTGACAAATTAATGCAAGGGAGTGCTACTCAATAATTTCTAAAACTGAATTGCTTACATGTAATAAGGAGGAATCACAGAAGTATCAGGCTGAGTGAAAGAAGCTTTACCAAAAAAAAAAAAAAAATGCATGCTGCGTGATTCCATTCACAGGATGGTCTAGAAATAAACTATGGTTAAAAAAAAAGTGGATTTATTGCCAGGAGGTGGTTAAAGAATTGACAGAAAAGATGCATGAGGGAACTTTGTAAGGTCGTGATGGGGAATATGCTAAACAGATGTATGTTTTTGTCAAAACTCAGCAAATATATATTTAAAATCTGCACATTTCATTGTCTACATTTTACAACCATTTAAAAACTCTAAATAAAAACCAAACTGTCATTAACCTATGCACACTGAAGTAAGAAAACATTATCCTGAATCTGTAATAGAAGGCATGCATCAAAATAAGATAGATTGATAGAGAATTGAATAGATATACGACTGAACAAGCACGGTAAGAAAAAGTATCCAATGTATACACCCCTAATATGAAACAAATTTATATCTTTCAAGTGATGGCTACAACCCAATTATTGCACAAGAAGAGGGGGAAAGGGGAGAGGGAGGGAAGGGGAGGGAGAGGATGGGGGAGAGAGGGTAAAGGGTGAGATCACACTTGAGGTGCATATTTGAAGGGTCAGGAGAAAACTTCTAAACGCTGATCAATAATGTTTTCACACAGTAAATGAGAAAATCTCATGTATGTTATGTCAATCAGGCAGATGAAAATACTTCAGATTGTATGTGAAGCCCGCACACTGTACCCCATGATTGAATTAATGTACACAGCTATGATTCAATAAAAAAAAAAAAAAAAGAAATGCTCACTGTAAATATTTTTTTCAACTTTGCTATCAAGGTATTTGAAATTATATAAAATATTTGGAAAAAAACATGAAAATATATCCAGCTATGCTACCATCTATGAATACTCTTCTAAGAACCCCAAAGTACTTATATGCAGGGTAAAGTACTTCCCTCCCTGCACAGTCTGAAATAGACCATACATCAGAAGTAGTTGGGGGTGGGGGGTGCGTCCAACAACTAATTACGCCCCTGTTTTATTTTTTAACTTTGCTGTGACTCTGGATGTTCTTACTCGGAGCCACTGGAATATTTTCACTGAACTGAAAGCAGAGACTGTCACCCAGTAATTCTAAGAGGCAAGAAAGAAAGTAGAGTGAGGCTGGATGACAGAAACCGAGGTTCCCACCATGCGGTTAGGGTCTCTTTCGTAGGGTGCCCTCGGGAAGGCTCCCACCATGCGGATAGGGTTGCTTTCATAGGTGCCCCCTATGAAATTTCATAGGGGAGTCTTCACAGACATTTTGTGCCCATTGGTGAAAGGTAACAAAAAGCTACAGTCGTCCTAAAAAACCAGACAGCCTGCCCAGGGAACAGGCCGCTAGCAAATGAAAGTGTGTGTAATCCCTCTGTTTAGAAACCCCCCAAAAGGTAAGAAGAATAGAGAATTAAAAGTGAAAGAAGAAAACTACACAGGAAATGTCTGGACGTATGAGCCCTCAGAGAGATGCTTATAAAAACTTTCTCCGTATTTCAGCTTTCTTTTCTGAATTTCCTCAGGACATCCAGTGCGATGATTCAGAATGACAGCCAGTGGGCTGAATCCTGCAGAAGATGGCCCACACAGAGCTCAGTTTCATTTTAAAATTTTAATGTAAGTGTCTTTCACTAGGACACTCACTCTCCTGTTCATACAGCTGCATTTCTCATGCTTGTCTCATACCTGTCCAGATTTATACATTTATATTAACTCTAAAACCTCTTCAGGTAGTTGAATTGACCACCGCTTGTTTGGAAAGATATTTCCATACCTTTTGTGCTACCTGTTATTTTCTTCTTGTTTTGCAGTAAGAGTTGACCCCTTTGCCGTCAGCTTACAACTCTTGTTGTTGTCTAATTATTGGCAGACACGTGCTGTCTATTTCAAACATGGCCGACCCTCCGCCGGTGAGCACCTGGATGCACTCGAGCTTCTGGGGGAGACACTGCAGTCCTTAGCACGTTACGTGGGTACATATCATCCCCCAAGAGTGTCATGAGTATATTGTTGTTAAATACACAATTGTCAGCTACTGCAAAGGCTGGGTGGCTAATTCTGTAGCTTGATAGAGATATCAGCTGACACTGTAAGAGCAGAACAGGAAGAACCCAAATCCCTGTGAGGTTCCTAAGTCTGAAATAAGCTTTCTGTTGTGTTTTCTGTTGGGTGTTGATAAACAATTAGCACTTTTCCCGTGGAGAATATAAATAAGTGACCTTAGGAAAAGTAGATCTCTAGAGCTTGGATTTTATCCAAAAAGCTGCTGGGCTTTAATGTGTTCTTAAAGCTTGCTGTGTAGTCAAGTCTCAGAAAACCTGAGGCTAGACTGACTTCATGACTCCTGAGACACTGTTCCCTGCGCTCTCATTCCCTAACACGTCCAAGCAATGAAATCCAGCCAGCAGAGATAATCTGCATGTACCTCTTTCTGAACAAGAAGAAGAACCCATAAATCAGATCTATATATTAGGATTAGGATCATATCAAATGTTCTTTTCTGTGTGCCGAGATCAAGTCAAGCGTCTAGTATTTTATAGGAGTCCGTTAATCCAGTAAATGCTTAGAGAAATTCTTGTCTAGCCTGGTCCTGGCCTAGGTTCTGGGGACACCAATACTCTCAATAAATATTTAATGAATAAATAACTTTTCATAAGTGACATTGGATCTATTTGTATATCACCTGTAACTGTGTTTTGCAGAGCTCTCAAGAACCCAGGAGGTAAATAATTAGACTTGCAGAGTCACAAGCTTTTATGAGAAAAGTAGGTGGGCGCATAGATCTCCTGACTTTACAAATGGCAATTGCCCACTAAAGGCAAGAGATCCCAGAATGGGTGTTTTATAACCTTAAGAAAGCTAAGTTGCCCATTCTGTCATCATGAAAATATTTACTGGACAGAGAAGGTAATTCACATCTATCCTCATTTAGACCAGTTGCAAAAATGTTACAGGAGAAATATTTCATAAACGTTTTCATGCACTGTAATACACACATGCCATAGGAGCCACGGTGTTATTTTTCTTATCACCAAACCAGGAAAGGGAATAATTAGTCTCTAAGAGGTTGTGTGATTCAGAGAGGCTGCCCCTAACTCCCATTAACGTGGATTGAGTTTATAGTGGACGGACAAGAAAAGGAGAACACAGTACTCCTTTCTAAGTTTAAAGGTGGGGGAAATTCAAGAACTGTGGCCTCTACTTGACCTGGTTGTTTTTCTGAAATTACTCCCACGGTTTGTTTATGAGCATTTTCACACCACTGATTTGTATAGATGTTAAACCACTACACGTTTATCCTTTCAGGATTCCCCACTCGCAGACTTTGAAATCATTTTTGAATAGCTAACTATTTCCCAGTCGCCCTGTTTCTGCCTGCTTCAGTTTGTGTCATTATTATTATGTGGCTGTTTCTCCTGTTCGTTCTCCTTCTCCTGGAGCTTCACGGTCAGTGTTTACATTCTCGATTCCTTCCAGTGAGTGAGACATTTGTCACATATAATATCCAAGTCAAATTTTCTATTGCTTCATTCTAGCTTTTCCAAAGAGAGATTTGCATTTTTCCCCCCATAGAAAGTATGCTGCGTTCTTCAAGGACCACCAAAGAAAATCCAAATTGAAACCTGGACTTTAACTTAGGGGAATAGTCAAGTAAAGTGATCCTGCGGAGACTGTGCTAGTATAATGCTGAGGCAGAGATGGGCTGGGGACGAGGGGAATTTACTCACTCTCTTCACCCAAACAGAGTGTGTTTCTTGGGCCTCAGCAACGAGGATAGAGGACTGTTGCCCTGTGGCTCTTTCAGCCTCCATCTTTGTCAAAAAATAGTTAAGAGACCGTGTTGGATCAAGTGAAGTGGTCCTCGGGAGTCTTTTCCAATGCTGTTAATAGCCATTTCACCTCTATGTTATAACATTTACTTCTTTAAAATCATAAAATATTTTTAGTACGTAGAAGAGTAGAAAAAACATAGTTCCATTTCTCAGTATATCAAAACATTTTGCGATAAGTTTGTATTACTTCTATTGCTATGTAGCAAATCACTAGAAGCCTGCTGGCTTAGAAATGCACCAACACACAATGCACCCATGTCACCTCTACACAATATATCCAAGTGACAAAACTGCACTTTGCCTACTAAATCTATACAAAATAATAATAATGACTCTTAAAGATGGTATTGACAATGTAATTACCTTCAGGTAAATTTTATAAATAAATATCTCTCAATCTCTCTCTATCTGTGTATATATAAATATATATTTATATATAAGATATTTATATGAATGTATATATAATGTATACTTATATATAATACATTTATATGAATATTTTTATATATGTATAAAATGAGAGATAATTATATGAACTTGAGGGTATCTTTTAGGTCTAAGGAAAGATGGAAAGAAGCATCATGGAGCTGGGTGCATTTGGTATTTAACTATCACAGATTCTCTACCGTGCATTCTCGTAGAGTGCCCAGAGTTCTGGATCCATGAGTTCCTGCTCTCTCCACATGAGCAAAATTTGCAAAGCTAACTCAGCAGTGGCAACACAGAGGAAGGACAGTCATGTTGGGCCCTGATCATCCTGCCCTTGAGTGGATGTCTTTCTAGCAAAGCCTTTCCAGCTAAGCTTTCACTTAGCTCCTATAAAATGAACCTCTCCCCAGATACTGATCTGAAGGAGTCAAGGTTGATGCTGTTCCCTCTTGGACAGATCCTATCCAGCTGCCTCTTGGGTTTGTTGTCACCTCTCTGCTAGAGACTCGGATGCTGACAGAAGCATTATTCTCCTTTGAATTTCAACCTCTTCTCCTGGCTCTGGGAGAGCTCCCCTTGGTAAATAGCATTCCATGAAACATATTCAAGAAACAGTTTTCAGTTCTACTATCAGTCAAATATTCTTATAGGACTTGAGGACCCTGTAAACACACACACGCACATACATCACATACATACATAGACATACACACAGAGAGAGGGACAAACGGAGCGTGTAAGTTAAGTATATGAAAAATATAATATGTTAGATAGTAAGATGGCTATGGACTAAAATAAAAATAGAAATAAGGAATAGATCATGTATGTAGGGGGGTAGGTAAACTAGAGTACTCTCCATTGTCATTGCACCCACTTTTACCCAAAAGGAAATACCTGTATTTGCTTATCTCCTCTCAAATATTACAAACTCTTTGGATCTGGGGACCATATCTTACACTAACTCCACAAATATTTCAGAGCTTTAGTTACATACCAGGTTAATAGTAAATAGCTGTGTAGGGATCCTGATGTCTCAGAGCCTGGGGGGGTGGGGGAGTAGGGGTTACAGGAGTTCAACAGACAGTTCCAAGTGTAGTGAGTGGATATTTATAAAATGATGATTGCGAAAATGGGAGGTCTGGATTCCTGAGACATTCTCCACCAGTCTACTTTGTTATTTCTTATTTCTTGACCATGAAAATGGCTTGGATTTTCAGATTCAGCCTTCTTAAAGCACACACACACACACACACACTGAATCACCTGAAGTTTGAGCTATATATAATCTGAGTTTCCCTAAAGAATTATTTGATGTTCCATTGTCCATTGTTGGTTACCACATATTAGAAGTTCAGTAAGTAGATTAGAGACCTTACATTAATTACAGTTTCCTAAGACTACAACCCTAGCCTTATGTTACCTAAACAGCATTGGCTGCACTGCCAATGTTTTTCTGTAATTTTCTCACTAACACTGGCAAACTCTTTCAATCAAAGGAAAACTAAACTTACTTTAAAGGCTATTGATACCTTAAAAGTACAGCAATTTCAGAGACCAAGCACGTGGGCTGGAAAATCTGAGTTGTTTTGTATCTTACTTGCTTTTCTCAGATTATTCATTAAGATATAAACATCTCAAAAGTTTTAGATCATGATTTTACATTAAATATAATACACAGTTGTTCAAACTAAATTATTACTATCACACTAGGTGTCTGGAAGGGGAACTGGCCATAGAGTAGGCACATAATAAATTGGTTAAATTAATAAATAAGGGAGAATTATATTTTCCAATGATTTACTTGATTTTATACTTTTGATGTTAAGAAAATTTTAGTAAATATTTTTCCATCTAATATATAATAAATATGTTTTTATTTTCTTTGTTTTGTTTTGTTTGAGACAGAGTCTCACCATATTGCTCTCTGTGGAGTGCGGTGGTGTCACAGCTCACAGCAATGTCAAACCCTTGGGCTTAAGTGCTTCTCTTGCTTCAGCCTCCCAAGTATCTGGGACTACAGGTGCCCTCTACAGCACCCAGCTATTTTTTGTTGTAGTTGTCATTGTTGTTTAGCAGGCCTGGGTCGGGTTCAAACCTGCCAGCCCCGGTGTATGTGGCCAGCACCCTAACCCCTGAGCTACAGGCACTGAGCTGATAAACATGTCTTCTAACAATGAAATAAAGTAATATCCATGAATTCTACAAATGAGATACATGTAAATATATAACACAGTACTGGACATTTTGGAGATCCTTAGCAAACACTAGTTCTCTTCTTCCTAATTGGAAGTATTTAATACATCAAAACATCATTTTTCTGACTTCCCATTTTACTCTGCTTTCCTTCAATTAAAATGATTTATTTGCCTTTATAGGTTATAGTTTATCTTTTGTTTTTTTAATTATAAAATCTCATATATGCTTTGCAAAGCAAAGCCAGTCATCAAACTGTAATAGCCCATTTGAAAACTGAGTAATTAACTTGGTTCATGTTTTTTAAATGATTTCTGATATTCATGTCAATTCTCTAGCTTTATTCAAATTGAATTCAACTTTTATTCATGAAATGGTTACATGGTGAATTGGACTAAAGCTTCATTTACTAGTAGTAGTAGAGGTAGCCAAAACAGCTATGGTAAACAAATATAACAAAATTTTAAATGCATAATTTTGTGATTTAAAAGTATTGTGTAGTTATTGATACATTCTGTACATATTGCTGAACAAATAATTTCATTCAAGGAAACTCTGGAAATATATGACCTAAAACTGGAGATTTTGACATGGTGCCAAAAAAATGGCATTTGTGAGAAACTTTATCTTTCTACACACTTGTACAATTGATCAGTGTAATGAGCACTGGAGATAACAACCATATTGAAAGAAACATGAACTTCTTGATTACAACATGGTGCTTCTATTGTATTTATGTCAAGGCATCATCATCATCATTCATGTTTTTCTTTTCTGGGATTCAGCATTTCCATTTTGAGATCCCATTCAGCCACTAATACCCTATTATGAAGCAGCCTATTGGCTAAAATTGGTATTTATATAAGCAGTAAGCTTAGCAGCATACTTTTTAAGTGATGATCAAATTTAGTTCCTCTGAATGATACCCTTTGATGGCTTTATTCAGCCTGTTTTGCTATAGATTCTTTCTATTATGCATGATTACATTGGCGAGGAACTACAAACACATTTTCAAGTCTTCAATGCACTTATTAATGAGGATCACTGCCATGCTTCTGCTCACAAGCCTCAAAATTTATACTGCATCCACCTTAACTCATTACCTTCTGGTCATCTTTCAAAATGACATGCTTTGTACTACTTGTAAAGAAATCATCTGAAATATTAAAAGAAAACACTCCCTTATACAAAAATCAGTGGCTCACTCACAAAGTATTAATATAATGTTTCTGTAACATCTAATTGATTGCTAAACATAGACGTCTGCTATCACCAGAACATGATTTAAGAGATGAACCCAAATAGAAGACACGGCAACAGGTGCAGAAGGCACACTCCTGGTCGTTCATGGCTTAACTACGCCCTCCTATCAATCCTAGTGTGGAGGAAGGGTGGGTCGGGAAGCATCCTGCTTATTGTTTTCTATGAGATCAGAGGTGAGTAAAAGGGAATCTGTTGAAAACAGGATAAGAATACAAAATGTTTAACTTAAGAAAAAATGGAAGTGTGATATAACTGTCTAGGCTTAGTAATCAACTACTAATCTTTCATTTATATTTTTAGGAAGTTGAAAATCAGGCATTATAGTTGATTCATGTAATAGGTATTTTCTAGCAAATATGATATGCTGGAAATCATATTAAACACCAGACATAATAAAATTATGAATAAACACCCCTCCACCACCATCACAATAGTCATTTATAACAGAATGATCTCATCCGCGAGACCCATAATCACCAAACCTTTGCCACGTACTTTCCTTGCCTCTCAAAATCACTTAAAAACCTAAGAAGGAGGTACTGGAATTAAGGCCATTTTGCCAATGAAAGAACTGAGTTTTCGTAGTGTGATCCTACCTGTGTCTCAGTGTTCATCTGTGAAATTAGAATAATTATAGAGCCTTACTCATAGGAGTGGTACAGTGATTACATAAATAAATGTAAGAAAAGTGTTTAGAAAATTACCCCACATACACAGACACCATGTTAAGGTTTAAGTGTAATTATGATTGTATAACCTGAACAGGTCATAGAACCATGTTCAAAATATGAACATAATTGGTTTTACTCACATATATCTTTGTGGCAAAAAAGTCTATGGCCTAAGTGTTAATATTAACAATCTCCAGATGTTTAAGTGGCAATGGAATATAACTATAGCCTGATTCTTAAAGTTTTCAGCATTTTCCAAATTTTATAAAATTGACACAAACCTTTAACGAATTAGAAATTTTTAAGTACTGGGATAAAGTGAATCTGGAAATAAAATTTCTTTAAAAGAATATTCTTAAACACAAAGCTGTTTTATAAAAACCTTATTTTTTCAAATCACCTAATCCTCTATCTGCTTGGGTTTATTTTTCTAACATAATAGGTGAAATGGAATTTTTCGTACTGTCAGGTGTATTGCAAAGTTAAATTATATGCAATTCTAAAATAAAACTTTGCCTACTGAAATTAATTTTGAAAATAAATATATGCTCTTTGTTACAACTCACTTCCCCTCAAGTAACGCCAAGATAAAGAAAGTTCTATTATTTCATACCTGGAAGATTAATATCTCAGTAACTACAAATATTCCAAGAATAACTATAATAAACCAAAATGAAAAAGTGTGGCTGATAGTATCTTTAGTTCACCTCTGAAATTCACGCCAGCTGCATTCATTTCCAAGGTACCTTCTCTGCCAAACACAACGAAACACTCAAAAAACAAAATGAACCTCATTTACCAAGCATATTAACTGTTTAACTAGATATAAGGATCAATTTTCCCAATCCATACCACACTGCAAGGCACTGTTTCAGACTCTGTGGGGAATTCAAAGCGATGGATGACTAGCTTCCACTTCAATGAACCCTGCAATCCGTTTGGGAAATTAGGATTCTTCAGTTTGACATCAGAACTAGCAATGAGAAGCAGTAAGGACAGGGTCCCTTTCCAGGGAAAGGAGGTGGTTTTGAGAAGACATAAAAAGAAGCCTGGTGATCCATCCAATGCTAGACCAATCCCATTATATTGGATGTAACTTCTTGCCAACATATCATTCTTTTATATGTGTTGAATGTTATGTTATTTGTATGGGAGCTATTGTATTGTCCCACCCTCCTTCAAGAATCAGGACACTGTTCTATGAAATATGTGACCTACGGTGATAGTAATTGTGTTAAAAGCTGGTGACTGACAGCTTACTTAGACAATTTCTCTTTTATGACACTACTTCAACTTCCACTTTAGTAGATTAATTTCAGGTGCACAGGCTCAATTCCATCAACCCAAAGAGTTGGAGCAGGATAAATTTTTCACATGAAACTTTCTACTGTACTTGGCAGTACATAACCTAAGCAGGCAGTTTAAAGTATTTTTATGTGGTAATGCCCTCCAAATTTGTAATAATATAGAATGCTTTGCTTATTACCCTAGAATACCTGATTCACTTCTACTCACATTAGCCCATTTTATGCACATATTAGCTGCATGGGGTAGATATCATCATATCAGTTCCCTGTTTACAGACAAAGAAAGAGTTTCTCAAGGCCACTAACAGATTTGCTCAAAGCCATATTGAGATTCCAGTCTGGACTACTGGGCAAGAAACTAAAGGGCTACATTCATTGACATTATTACCATTGTAACTTTAAAAAATTACAAATCTCCAATTGCCCCAAATGTATTTTATTCAGAAACACAATTTATAATAGAACAGCTATTAAATGTTGACACACAATTGCTTTAAAACTCCCCAGGTTTTTCCTCAAGCTAAATTTGTGTGAACTTAACCAAGAAATTACCTGAATATGACATCAAACCTTGTATTCTAAACATAGACTATTCAGCAACCACTGGAAAACTCTGGGAGCTAAAGAAATTTCTAACTCAAAATGATTCCCTTAATGTACCACCTCGTCAGAGAAAATTGTTTATAATATTGCTACAATGTCAAGGTTCAGATGCTGACAATTATAAAATAAGTCATATATTGTAAAGATGTTGCCTCATAATAAACAGCAAATGTCTAAGGACCGGCCCTGAGTACAGCCAGTATTTAAACAACTTATTCACAGAGCTCTGGGGTCTTCATGATGATTTAGCATTCACAAAATCAGTAGTGTTGCCCACCATATTCGCCATACTTCACTGCAGGAAAGTGTGTCCCTCCACTCCACTGACTTGGAGTTTCTTTTGGCCAACGGAATGTGAGCAGGCATTCCGGCTGCAAGCAAATGTTTTCAATAGACTCTCATAATTTGGCTCACTTTAGCTCTAAGAAAATTTTCTTGTATTATTTCCTTGCTAATTTTCCCCTTCCCTTTTTTTATATTCTGTTCTTCTGCAACTCCTATTAGAGGGAATATTGAACTTCTGCATTGATTTTTCTTATAACCTAATTCACTCTTTTATTTTTCATCCTACTGCCTGAATTTTTCCATTTTCTGAGAATTTATTTAGTTGTGTGCTGCAATCCTTTTATTGACTGAAAATCTTACTATGAACATCTGGGTAAAATGCATCATCATTTACCAGTCTTTCTAAGACTGGAAGAAGAACAATTTTATGAAGGAGAGAGGTAAGAGTTCTATTTCAGGCCTATTAAATTTGATGATTCTCAGACAGAGTAGTGAACTCAAGAGTTTGGAACTAGATTCAGTCTTAGTAAGAGATAAAAATTTGGCTGTCATGAGCATCTACCTGGTAATTAAAGCCAAGAGAAAAGATGAGATTACCAAGGAAGAGAATGTGGTCAGTAAAACAAACAAAAATCTCATAACCAAGCCATTAGAAGCTCCAAGAATTAGAGCTTGGGTAGAGAAGGATGGAATAGCCAGAAATCGAGAAGGAGTTATGAGTAAGGTAGCAATGAATGTTGCAGAAACCAAGACACGCCGAGTATGAATAAAAACAATTCAAAGACTTGTCCCCGGCACTGGCCAAATGAGTACCAGTAATGCCCTTGACACAAGCATTTTTAGTGAATTAGACAAGGAAGCAAGACTTAATAAGATTGAGGAGCAAAAGAGAACTCCTTAGAGAAATTTTTGTGAAGAGAAATGAAATAAATGTTGCTCCCAAAGGCTTTGGTGCCAGTGAAGGTTTTTGGTATTCCTATAGCTTTTCTTTTACTCACACAAGAACATGTTATTTCTTGGTCTAGTAACTAAGGACCTTGCCCTTACAGAGATTAAAACCTTTCAGCAAAACATTCTGTCCCTTGAGCAATGAAAGTTGAACCAACTTGTTAAGCACAATAATAAATGTACGTTCCACTTGCTTTCTGACCGTCAGAGAAGAGGGCCATCAATTCTGCCTATGGGTTAGGAAAGTTTCTGCAAAAAGGTGACATTGTTGCTGCACTTTGAAGGATGAATATTATGTTTCTAGGGAGATATATGAAGGTGGAAGGAAAGAAACATTGCAAGTAGGAAAAATAGCATAAGCACAGTGAGCGTGGAAGTCAAAACATGCAAGGTGAACAGTCCACAAGGACTAGGGCTGAATGAAGAAATAAGAGAATTACTATTGGTGGCACAGTGAATGAGGCAGGAAACTAGGTTGCAAGAGAAAGGTGTCTGATTACCAAGGATCTTTATGCCCATTTGTATAATGGTATACAAAATGTATCCTGCATAACAGTGGTTGGTGTGTATAACACCTATGTGGCTGGCGTCATGATAAGCAGGCTCATGCTTTATCCAATAGAAACATCAAAAAGTTCCCTAGGAGGTAGAGATGTCTCTTTTCCATTTTAAGAACAAGAATGTATGATAAGACCAATGCAGTGACGCATTCCAAGTCATTGGATTAGACAGGAAAAGCTCACTGCTCTAACAAATAATCCTTCTCTTAGCACTTCCTAAAGTTAATCAGACATAATTTTCGATAAATTTTATATGAAATCTTTTGGGTTTGTACCGTTTCCATTTATTGGTACCCCAACCTTCATTTTTTTTTTTTGCGTAGTGTAGGGATTCCTAGAATTGCAATATCATCCCTGTGTTCAGTCTCTCTGTCAATCCGATTACAAGCACAACATTTTTTTCTTTGCAATCATGTATGATCAAGACTGTCCTTTCCCAAGGATCTGAGAAGCGATTGAGCCTCGTCTATATCAAAGCTAAGGTAATAAAGTAATGCTCTATAGGCTGTGAGTTGAACTCTCCTTCAGCATAACAAAATATAAAGGTTATCTGTCAATCCCCTTAAAATTATATTTGAAAGTATACATGGAAATCCTTCTCTTTTCTTCCTTTAGAATCTCCAAGGTGACAGGAAAAGATAGGGATGGAGGGGGTGTATTGGTATTCTAGGGCTATGATAGCAAACCACTACAAACCTGGGGACTTTAAGCAAGAGAAATTTATTTTGTCACAGTTGTGGTGAGGAAATGTTCCGAGGCATACAATGATTCCCTCTGGGACAGTGAGCAGTGCACTTGAACTCAGTAACCCCCAGTACGTTTATATGTAAAACAGGAATAACTCATTTCTAATCCACATGCTGGCTAGGGCAGTTAAAGGAGAAACTCCAGGTAAAGAATGCAGCTCAACAGATTGTGAGCATGCTATGAATTCTAGTTATCGGTAATATTTAGCACAGCAAATGCTCCATGAGTCTCCGCCACAATATAAATATTAGCAGATGTAAAGAATCTGTCTGTGTTTTTGTAATAGACCAGGCATCAGTAGGGGCAGGGCTATCTCACCTTTAAAATGAAATCATAAACCCTAGAATCAGGCTGAGCTGATCTGAATCTCAGCTCCACTACTAGTCCCTTGGACTAGTTCATTTACTTTTTGTAAGTATTAAGATCCTCCTATCTAAAATAAAAATATATAATGGCACCCACCTTACAGGATGGTTATGTATATCCGAAGAGGAAAGTTAAATGAAGTTTTTCATATAGACCTTGCACACAGTAAGCCATTGCAAAATGAGAGCTGTATTCTTATTCAATTAATACTATCGGTTGCTCAGTGACTGCTAAGCACCAGACCCTATGTAAAACCCTTCTGCATATTACTTTCTTGAAATCTCTGGATAATGCAATGTGTTAAATTTTGTCATAGCTGGAAAACAAGAATTCCATAGTGACTGGTTGAAAGTCACAAAGTTAGTAAGGAGAGGGTGGAGGGAAAGTTCAAACCCACACAGATGTTTAAGAGATCCAACATCTAACTTTATGTAAAGACTGTAATAGGATGCACTGCCTGCCCCTGGGCACATTCACTAGAGAACTCTTTCAGACACCCAAGGCCTTATGCTGAGCAAAGGGTCAGTAATCTAGAGTAAGGACTTCAGATCAAGAGATTAGAACTTGCATCTGGTACTTCAGGGCTTTGCAGAGATTGAGGATGAGGCAGAAAACTGCTATGAGCTATAAAATCAAGGTAAATATTCAGGGGAAAAAACACAAGGACTCAATGTCCCCCAAACAAGGAAACCTGCATTCCAAAAAAAAACATCAAGAGACTATACAGCCACCAGATCACTTATTATAAATCATATTTCACTTTCCCAAACACATTAGTTGATCGCTTCTCTTAAGAAAATTCTTCTTGAGCTCGGAGCCCATAACACAGTGGTTATGGCATCAGCCACATACACAGAGGGTGGCGGATTCAAACCTGGCCTGGGCCAGCTAAACAACAATGACAACTGCAACAACAACAATAAAAAACATATCTGGGCTTCGTGGCGGGCGCCTATAGTCTGAGCTACTTGGGAGGCTGAGGCAATAGAATCGTTTAAGCTCAAGAGTTTGAGGTTGCTGTGAGCTGTGACACAATAGCACTCTACTGAGAGCAACATAGTGAGACTATCTCAAAAAAAAAGAAGAAAAAAGAAAATTCTTCTTGAATGTATATACTGTGTAATACTTTATTGGTTTTAAATTAAAGTAATCCATAGTGTAGGCTATAAATAAAATATCATCAAAAGAAGTTTTGCATGTGACAATGTTTTAATTATAGATTTCAAAAGTTATTATTTGGGCTCAGTGCCTGTAGCTCAAGTGGCTAAGATGCCAGCCACATACATCAGAGCTGGAAGGTTCCAATCCAGCCTGGGCCTGCCAAACAATAATGACAAGTATAACCAAAAAATAGCCGCGCATTTTGGTGGGCGCCCATAGTCCCAGCTACTTGGGAGGCTGAGGCAAGAGAATCACCTAAGCCCAGGAGTTGGAGGTTGTTGTGAGCTGGGATGCTATGGCACTCTACCCAGAGCGACAGCTTGAGGCTCTGTCTGAAAAAAAAAAAAAAAAAGGTTTTTATTTGTTTATCTGCAAACTGAAGAAGCTAGAAGGCAACATGTTCAAAAAGGTAGTTCAAAATTGCCTTCATAAATGCCAGTAAGACCTTATCTCTAGAATTAAATGAAATGACATAAGCTTATTATCACATATGTCAAAATATAAATTATATAAAGTCTCCTTGCTGCTTAACCAAACCCCTGTATTCCCTTTCTGAATAGTGTGTGTATATTTACAAAACAAGCTCCTATTTATTCAAAAACTGGTGTTTTATTTCATCAGATTTTATCACCACTACACAGTGAAGGATGCCTGAGAATATTCCCTTTGTTAATTCCCTTTTCCTAACAGCAAGCACAAGGTTCCCAGTACAATTTGCCACCAGCTGAGTCACCTCCGAGTATCTTCAGACAGTTGATTCCAGAGGCTTCTATTCATGAACACTACTGAAGCCGTCATGCAGCTGTACCCTGGGAGGTTGCTATGGCAACATGTGAGCATGACCCTGCAAATGCAGATGCAAGTTTGGTCACATCCAGCACAGTCAACCAAAAAACAACGCACAACACCCAGCTGCACTCAGGATATAAAAATCATCAGTATGTGACCCTGGAAGGAGCATCCAAAAACAGAAATGCACACAGCTCTGGACTTTTGGTTCCAGTAGGCTGGGATTATCTTTGAATCCCACCCTTTTTTCTCACCTTCGTTGTCCAATCTTTGTCAACAAAGTCCAAATCTAAAATGCATCCTCTTGTCTCCACCCCTCATTTCCATCGTCTTTGACTAGAGTCCTTTAAAACCTTTCACTTCATGGCTTCTACCATGGCTGGTAATCAGCTTATCCCTTGGAATATTCCAGAACTTCTGCCAGCACTACAAGAATGAACTTCTTTACCCAAATGTTACTTTCTAAACACCATTCTTCAGTAAAGATACCATAGTTCCAAGAGGAAAAAAAGATGGACCTGGAATCCTTGCTACCAAAAATTTAAAAAGTGTCCAGATATTGTTGGGAACATGTTGAAAGTACAAATGGGCCATCTTGAATGAGCTACCAATGGTCAAATAGGGGAGGATTTGTGAATCTAATGAACCACACCAGAATATATTTTAAACCATAGGTGAAAACAGAATCCGTGAGTTTGTACTTATAATAAATACATAGTACATAACTAAGTAAATAGTTTTAAAAAAAAAGAAAAATAAGTAAAGGAGAATGACAACTGGTATAAAAGGGATGAAAGGATTATAGGAATCAACCATCATAATAATTGATACAGGTAAGAATTATGGTGCTAAACATTGTTGAGTAAAAGTTTAATAGAAAACCAAATATTTACAGATTCTCAAAGTATCTCCCAGGAAGGGAGAAAAAATAACTTTCCAGTGAAGAAAGCTAGCAGATTTAGCCACCTTACACAAAGAGTCAAAGTTAACATCAATTAATGGAACAAAGTGATATGCAGTGTATTTATTGATGTGATGCAGTGAGATCACGATTTCTATATTTCTCCTGTAAAAGGGCATCAATTCCTTGGTATTCCTGCCAAAAGGTGTTACATGAATATAGTCATGATGGAGTGTCAGACAACTTCAAAGTGAAGGGCTGAGTACCTGAGCTGGCCTCCACTCTTAAAAAGTCAATGTTATTGAAGGCCAAGACATCTTCCAGATCAAAAAAAAAACAAAGAAAGCATGGCAACTAAATGCAGTTTGTGATGTTGGAATGAATCCTGGATCCGAGCAAATGCCAGGGTGCCACCCCAGGGGCAGGGTCCTTTAAGACCCGAGGAACTGGCAGTGATCGACTGAAGAAAAGTAAAGTTAAAAGCAGCAAGAGATAAAGACACAGGCCACACAGAATAGAGTTTTCAAAGGTGGGAACACAGGAGAATGCTACTAGCTTGTGGGGTTACAGTGAGTGGCCTTCAGCTTTTAAGAAGGTTATTGGTTCATTTAGCCCACAGGGTAAGCTGAGGAAGGGGTCAAAAACAGCAGTCTCTCTGAGTAAGCATGGTAGTTCTTATTCTATCTATAATCATTAACTTTAAGGGTCTGAGGAGGCTTGAGAAATTCAAAACCTGAGCCTTGTGCGGACAGCCCCCTGTCTGTGGTCACACGCACAGATTCCTTAGGGAAGGTTAAACCCCTGTAGTTAATTTGTGGAACAAATGATACGGCATCAGTCTCCTCTGAAGAATCAGTGGAAAAGAGAAATTTTCCTGTTATCTCCAACCCAGAGGCGTCTTCCTCCGTGATAAGGGGGTACGAGCCCTCCTGCCCATATTTCAGGGCTCAAGCTATTCCCTTGATCTCTGCCCTGGCCGTAATACAAATCCCCACAATGGGCAGTTGCTTTGTTGAATTGGCAGGGGGCAGCCTGGTTAATGTTCTCCCCAGGCCTTGCATGTAGCTTCTTCTATGGCCATTATATCTTCAGAGTGTTTACAACCCAGCGGAGGTGGTTGCAAGCTGTCTCCTTACAAGACAGACTTCTAGCAAAAGCAAGAACTTCTCAGAGAAGTAAGTTAGCTGCTAGTTTAAAGGGACGTTAGCGAAATTGTTTTTATTCTGCCTTGTTCAGCTTATTTGTCTGTTTTTTTCCTTTTTCCAGCAATTTTTTTTCCCTTGCAAAGAATGGGGTCTTTGGTCCCCATTCTCCCTGCAGCAATAATTGCTGTAAAAAACTTTACAGAGACATTTGGGAAATTAAAATATGCCCTACGTATTCAGCACTAGTGCATACATGTTATAATTACTAAAGTCCTTTTTCTTTGGACATACTAAAATACATTAGGATAAAGGGTTATAATGTCTTTAACTCATATTCCGAGGGCTCAGTAGTAGTAATGACAGTAGTAATAATAATTGTTTTCTATGTAAAGAACATACCTTATGAATCATAAGTCTAGATAGAAGGTGTAAAGAAATTCATTGTACTATACTTGCAAATTTTCAGGTTAGAGTGTCTTTTTCAAAATAAAAAGTCCAATAATTAAAAACTAATTTTTTTAAATATATATTTTTCTGGTTATTTTTCTCAAAATTGGCATTGCATTTCTGTTACAGTAAAATTAAATTCCCAAAATGCACCATCACTCCAACCAGCTACATGCAGAGCAAATCTTGTGATCACATAGTCTTTTTATCATTTTCAAGAACATGCCATGACTTTTCACGCCTCCAAGATGTTCTCCTTTTCTCTATTTGCATAAGTCTATTTTCCTTCCTTCCTTCCTTCCTTCCTTCCTTCCTTCCGTCCTTCCTTCCTTCCTTCCTTCTTTCCTTTCTTTCCTTTCTTTCTGAAGAAATCTCACCTTTCTTGCCAAGCCTTGGCTCTTGGCCTGTTCCACCATCCACCACGGGTGGGTCACCTCA